>APFE031205123.1:0-20066 GCA_000404065.3 Pinus taeda
AAACACATCAGCTCCTCCATCAGGGTTATGGCATGCCTAACGGGATGCAAAAATTGACACTGATGAGACACCTACCTATGCAAAATGCAAAGAGTTTTGATCGCTGATGGAGGGCTCAAAACCGACTCTAACATATCCCATGCAAGGTGGGGGTACAAATTACAACATTTGTCCAATAGGACTCATTGAAATATATAAGAAGTCATATCACACCCTTAGACCTTTACATGATTTAAAAAAAAAAAATGATATAGATATTTGAAGCCATAGCTAGACTCATCAACCATAATGCCAACAATGCATAATGTGTTTGAAGGCTAATGCCCCCCCTGAACTTGTGCTACATGCGCATTGTCAATCAAGTGATTCATCAAGCCATCTTTGTCAGTCATATAAAAATCAATGAGCAAAGAATATCGTCAAACTGTAATCATTAACATCAGATAGAGCACCCATATCAAAGTTTGACCCACTATTTTTCTGTCATAAAAACATATACGCTCCTTCAGCCATAGAAACCCACGTGTATATGTGACCAAACTTCATGAAACCCACATATAATAACATTCCTTTGAAAAACTGGATTTAACAGTAGGATGATGCAACAACTACTCCCAGCTTTTGTTTGAGATATTCAAATGTTTCTCTGGGCAGTGGTTTAGTGAATATATCAATAACCTATTCTTCGGAGGGAACATACTCCAATTTGACCTTTTGTTCAAGTACTTGTTCTCGTAGAAAATGGTACTTAATGGGTATGTGGTTGGTCTTGGAGTGCATGACTAGATCTTTTGAAATACTGATGGCACTTGTATTATCACATAGAATGGAGATGGGTGGAGTACATGTGATCTGAATGTCTTGCAAAGTTCGCATCATCCAAAGTATTTGTGTGCAGCGAGATGCAACAACCACATATTCTGATTCAGCTGTAGATAAAACAATCGAACTTTGTTTCTTGTTGAACCAAGACACTAACTGAGAACCCATATAAAATGCACCTCCACTAGTGCTCTTTCGATCATCAACACTTCCTGCCCAATCTGCATATGTATATGCATGAAGAGTAAGTTTTGTATCTTTAGGGTACCACAGTCTAAAGTCCTTAGTTCCTTGAAGATATTTGAAGCTTCTTTTGACTGCCTGGAGATGTGATTCCTTTGGATTTGCTTGGAACCTTCCAACAATTCCTACCGCGTGCATGATATCAGGTCTGGTACCTGTTGGATAAAGAAGACTTCCAATCATAGATCTGTAAGGTGGTTGGTTTACTGCTGGCGATTCATCGTAAGAGCTGAGACTGCATCTCGTTACCATTGGAGTACATATTGGTTTAGAATCTTCCATCCTGTACTTCTTCAAGATCTTCTTGAGATATTTGGTTTGTGAAAGAAAGATACCATATTTTGTTTGTTGTACTTGTAGACCAAGAAAATAAGTAATTTCACCAAGTAAGGACATTTCAAATTCTTGTTGCATTATTGAAGCAAAATTCTGACTCATGGATTCTTCATTGCTACCAAAGATGATATCATCAACATGAACAATAGTAAGTATCAGTTTATCATTTTCAACCTTTGTGCATAAATTGTTATCTGCAGAACCTTTTGTGAAACCTTTTTGTTGTATATATTTGTCAAGGAGGTAATACCAAGCCCTTGGAGCCTGTTTTAGACCATAGAGAGCCTTTTTGAGCTTGCATACGAGTTTTGCATCATTTCCAAGAATGAATCGTTCTGGTTGTTCAATATACACTTCTTCTTCTAAATTTCCATTAAGGAAAATTTATTTTACATCCATTTGATATACTTTGAATGTTTGAAAACTAGAAAGGGCAAGAAACACCCTTATAGCTTCAAGTCTGGCAAAAGGTGTAAAGTTTTCTTCAAAATCTATACCTTCTTGTTGAGCATACCCTTTACAAACAAGTCTTGCCTTGTTTCTAATAATTTCTCCATTTTCATTCAGCTTATTCTTAAATATCCATTTTGTTCCTATAACATTTTTATCATGAGGTCTTGGAACTAATTCCCAAGTATCATTCTTTTTAATTTGGTCTAATTCTTCATGCATGGATTTGACCCAACATTCATCTTTGCATGCTTCATGTACATTCTGAGGTTATGTGGATGATAGTAATGCGAGATAACTTGAGGTCCCTTTAAGAGTTCTTGTCTATACTCCAGACCCTTTTTCTCCTAGAATTTGAGATTCTAGACGATTCTTCTGAACATGCCTGGATGGAGTCTTTTCCCTGTCTGTTGTATCTTCTTTTGATGCTTCACTGGTTTCTTCTTCAATATCATTTTGATTTGATGCGGGAAAGCATTCCCCATCTTCCTCATTGTCATGTTCCTTTGATGATTTCATCTGTTTCGTATGTCTGCATGCTTCATGAACTACAACATCAATGATTTCAACAATTTTCCGAAGTCTTTTATTATAACATTTGTATCCTTTACTTATGGAAGAATAACTAAGAAGAATACCTTCATCTACTCTAGGTTCAAACTTACCAAGTTTTTCATCAGTCCTTTTGATAAAACATTTGCTTCCAAAAACTCTAAAGTGTTTTACAGTAGGAGGCTTACCATACCAAAGTTCATGTGGATTTTGATTTCTATTTACCCGAACATTTTCTTTGTTGAGAATAGTCACAACAACAAATGCAACTTCATCCCAGAAGGTTGCAGGAGTTCCAGATTCATCTAGCGTAGCTCGAGCCATTTGTTGAATTGTTCTATTCATTCTTTCTACTACAACATTTTGCTGAGGAGTTCTTGTGGTGGAGAATTTCCTTTTTATTCCATGTTGTTCACAAAAGTCAAAGAATTCATCTAATATGAATTCTCCCCCTCGATCAGATCTGAGACATTTGATTTTTCGATCTGATTCATTTTCAAATAAAGATTTGAAGGCTTTAAACTTTTCAAATGCTTCATCTTTATGTTTTAGAAGACCTATCCAACACATCTTGGAAAAATCATCAATAAAAATAATAAAGTATTCTTCTCCACGAGGTGACTTTTTCCTTGTTGGTCCACATAAATCAATATAGATGAGTTCAATAGGCTTACTTGCTGACCCTTCCTTTTCAATTAAGTGAACTCTGGTTTTCTTACCGATTTGACATGGTTTTCATATGGTTTTTCTGGGAGGTTGATATCTGGAAGATCACGAACTGCCTTGAGCCTACATGCTTTTCTTATTTGAGAAAATCTTAGATGTCCCAACCTTTATGCAACAACCAATTTTCATTTGTTTTGCTTAGATAACATTTTTTGACCTCCTTTGAGTACACACAAGTTTTTTGGCGTTATTGTACCTTTGATCATGGTCTTTCCTATATCAAGTTCACGAACGACACATCCGTTTGATCAAAACACCACTTCATTTCCTTGATCAGACATTTCACTGACACTCAGCAAATTATGCTTTAAACCATCTACATACATGCCATTTCTAGCTTTAACCTTTTATTTCAAGAAAACAAAACCTTTACCTTTAATGACAGCTGGAGTGTCATTTCCAAATGAGACATTATTTTCCTTTTCTAAAGCATTATATGAATGAAGTTTCTCTTTATCACTTGTCGTGTGTTTGGAGCATCCACTATCGATGTACCACTGCTTTTCTTGTCCTTCTGTGTACAAATCTTTACAACATATTTCTATTTGAGATTCCTTCCTTCTCCATATATTGGGATTTAATGGCATTTGCTCCTTTTGAAATGTTGGCCGAAATTTGTTCATGCATTCAGATTTTTCATGACCAAAGTTGTTACAAATCGAGCATTCTATTTCATTTTCAAGAGGATAAAAGTTATTATAGGAACTTTTCTTGATTCCTGTTATACTTCTTTGATTTCGTGCTTCTCTAGTCATGATGGTTTTGTAAGCAACACATTGAGCAGCCTTGTGTCCAAAGTTATGACATGAAAAACATTGCCCATTAAATAAGTTTTTGCGATCATAGAATCTTTTGACATTGTTTACCTGTTGGTTACGGATTCTACTAATATTCATCCTTGGAGTAAATTGAGTATGATTTACCTAATGAGTAGTTTTAGGCCTTTGTTGACGATTGACATATTGTTCACTCGTCTTTGCTGCATCAAGATAGCTTCTGGTGGAGGTTGACGACTTCTGTGATTGAGATGATTCTTTAGTATATCCAAGACCTATCTTTATCATAGGAGAATGTTGAACTTTGATAATTTCATTTAAAGTTTTTGATCCTTTAATAAATCTAAGATTGAGATATTTTGTCTCCTCAAGATCTTTTCTTAGACCCACAATTTCACATTCTAGGTTTTCATTGTGTTTTTCTCTTTCAGCAAGTTAGTGTGTCAAAGTATCTATGATCATATTCTTTTCTTATAAACAAATTTTGAGTTTAGTGATTTCTTCAAGAAAATATTCCTCTTTTAATGCATCCAAGAAATCAACATTGTCATAGGCCATGAGAAGTCTATAATCTTGTTCAGTTTCATCTTCATCATTATTAGATAAACCATCACTATCTTCATGCGTATAGTAACTCCTTCTATTTACAACATGTTTTTTATTGCCTTTTGCATATTCCTTCCCTTTTTCATATTTGTCTTTATGAGGACATTTGGTAGCATAGTGACCAACTCTACCACAAGCAAAGAATTTGACAAGTAGCTTACGTTTGAATCTTCTGGAACCCCGTTGAAGCTTCTTGACAAAATTTACCTCACCTTCTTCTTTTGAAATGTGTCTTTATTCATGATGCTCTTCCTTTTCTCTTCCCTTTGCTGATGCTTTAAATGAGGCTTCTCTCATATCTGATAGACCTCCTTTTCTCATTTCAAAGGCAGTTAGGATTCCATGGAGTTGAGTCATTGTAATAGTTTGAAGATCCTATTTTTCTTCTTTGGAAAACACTTTTGACTCAAATTTAGAAGACAAAGATCTCAAAATTTTCTCAACTAATCTAACTTCCTTTATCTCTTCATCCATATTATTCATACAATTAACAATCTCATCTATACGTAAGAAGTAACTAGCAACACTCTCATCACTATGCATCTTAAGAGTTTCATACTGAATTTGGAGAGTTTGAATCTTAGCACGATTTACCTGAGAGTCTCCTTCATAGCTTTGAATGATTTTTTCCCATATTTTTTGGTTGCCTTGAGTTGCATGACTTTGACGAATTCTAATTCTGACAGACTTCCCAATAATGTATTGATAGCTTTGGCATTGGTTTCATGTAACTTCTTACCTGCAGAGTCTGTAGGAATTGCAGCTGGAAATTGATATCCTCCTACAATTTCCCAAACATCTGCTCCACGTGATTGTAGATAAGCCCTAGTTCTTATTTTCCCATATACTAAGTTTCTCCCATTGAAGATTGGTGGTCTGATGGATCCCATGCCTTCGTTATTATTCATCTTAAAAGATATTCCTTCAAGCATTCAAGCTTCTTCAGAAGGACCAGCTCTGATACCAATTGTTGGAAATAATACTGAGAGGGGGGTGAATCAATATTATCTGATCAATAATTTTTCTTTTCTCAAATATAGTTATATACACTACTTTTGTAAAGTGTACTACCGTGTACATACAACTATGATTAGAGAAACTAGCGTACACCCAAAAAACTTGTGATTTAGACAATTTATCATGTGTTGATCTTTAACCAGTGCATCAATAACTTATTAAACAGAGCAGTAAAAATAGAATAAACCATCACACATAAGCAACACACATGAACACCAAGATTTAAGGTGGAAACCCAATGTGGGTGAAAGCCACCTGCTGTTGTCGTCTCTGTCTTCTTTTAATAATAAGAAAATCTGTTTAAAATCTTGTACTGGTGTAGACTTATCCCAGTACGCAGGCACCCACCTACAGAAGGCTAGAACCTTCTCTCATTTTCCAGCTTCTACTCAAAGGGAGCTGCAACCCCCTAGCTCTTGTACTAGCTAATGTGATTACTAGTACGTAGGCACCGACTTACAGAAGGCTATGACCTTCTCTCTTCCTCTAGGGACCATGTTTCATAAATTTTCAAACTGGATGCTTCTGGTTCCCAACAATACACATGAAGGCCTCGTTTCATCAAATTTTCATACTGGACCCATCAGGAACTTTGAAACTCAAATTGCATCAACCAACAATCAGTTAATTTGAACAATCAGATCACTGTCACTAGAACATTGTGCTGATCCCAGAAACCTACATCACCATTCAGAACCAGCTGCAACCTTAAAAATCATGCATCAGAATGTATACGGTACTTTACTGAACCCAACCTGCGTGTATACGCTACTTCATGTAATCAAACCTACATATACTTTCAAGAATGCTGAAACATAAAATTTCTGAATCAAGTCTGTACCATCTAGTAGTATGTTGACCATCTACTGTCTATTTATAGAGATTTACACAGGTAGTAGTAGAGATCACCCTTCTCACTTATTCAATCAATCAATCAGATACCAAACTCCTCATGCATTCAATTTTACATTCATATCTAAGAAGACATCATTAACAGATAGCAGTAAAACAACAAAATTGATCAGATAGATCAGTCAGATCAGAAGAAGAGGATTTTCTTTTGTATATGCTATTTTGAAGAGTAGAACTTGCATGTACACATGCTTTTGTAGAGACAAACCAACGTACATATCTGCAAATATTAACTCATAACTTCGTTGCACTTTCGGACTTTAGACAAACCCAGATCATGACATTTAATGAGCAAAACAGGTGTACATAATCAGATCTAGCCCAACCAATATCAGATCATTCAATAATAAGTCATTTCAAGTCTCATGATCATGATCCAATATTGAATTCAAGGTGCACAAATTATTTCAGATCAAATCACAAACATAGCCCCTGCAACATAAAATATACTTCAGATAGAAGTATTCCTTAGAAACCCATACACTTTCACACTTGGCCTTATGATCTTCTCCTCCTTATATAGCTTTAGGCCCTTTGTGAATACCTTGGACCAAAACCACTTAGTACTAATACCTTGGACCAAATACCTAGGGTCAATACCTCAGACCAAAACCTTGGTTTTCCAACATGTACGGTCTTTTCCTCCTGTGGGAGTACGTGTATATGTATATGCTCTGTTTGTTCTGTGGACTAGTGTGTATACACCTTTTTGACTAAGTGGACATGTGTATAATTCTTAAACTACTTTTCATCATCTTTTCCTTTACCTTCTTTATTTTGACCAGTAGACCTTAGATCCACCTTCCTTTTCTTTTGTATCACTACCTTAGTTACCTCTAAATGTACCTGCTGTACTGTAAGTTGCCTTTTACCAACACTGAATTGACCTGTGAGTGGGTTTCCATCAAGAACAACACTTGTATCATAATGCCAACACATTCTTAGCTACCCTCTAAAATAATTTGGTTGGCCTAACCATAGCTTGCCAGCTTAGCTGGTTGAATGCATAACATATATGTCGTTGTGTGTTCACAAGATACATTAGTGAACCCACCAACTTCTGGTAAATAGTAAAATCCACTTCCTCACCTGAGGTGGAATCCTCTTTCCTCCAGTTGGGCATTAGAGGTGCCTCCATGGGTTTGCAACTGTCCTTGTGGAACCTCTAAAGTATCTCGTTCGCATGCTTTCCCTAAGAGACAAACAGTTCCCCATCACCTTTCTATACTTCCAATCCGAGGAAGTAGTGCATGAGACCCATGTCCTTCATTTCAAACTCTCTTACAAGGTCCTCCTTGCAAGATCTAATAACTTGTTCATCACCAGTTAAAATAAAGTCATCAACATATAATATAATAATCAACAATTTAACTTCTACCAAAATATGATAGAGGTTTTCATCCACTTCAATTTTAGTGAATCCGAAATTGGTGAGCTAGCTATCGATCCTGGTGTAACAAGCACGGGGCGCTTGCTTGAGACTGTACAATGCTCGCTTATATTTTCACACATGAGAATCCCGATCAAAAGTCTTGAAGCCTTCTGGTTGCTAGATATACACCTCATCCTCAATAAATCGATTGAGGAATTCTTTTTTCACATCCATCTGGCGGATCTTCCACCCCATCTGTGTAGCCAGAGAAATAATTGATCTAATGGATGAGTACCTTGCTATAGGAGCAAAGGTCTCCTCATAATCAATCCCCTCAACTTGAGAGTACTGCTTGGACACAAATATGGCCTTGTACTTTTCTATGCTTCCATTCATTGCATGCTTTACCTTGAATATCCATCTCAAACCCACAACTGGTTTATCTATTGGTATTGGGACTACTTCCCAAATTTTTTTCTTTATAATGGATTCATATTCCTCCACCATTGCATCATCCCATACATGTTTCTCTATTGCTTCCTCGAAAGAGGATTGTTGAGTCTCTAGAAGCTTAGTCATTAGAGACATGTATCTAGTGTACTGATCTAGTGGCCTTCTCTACTTGCGTTGATTTGAAGGAGCACCTACATTCTACCTCGCATCCTTAACAAGTCCCTCAGCTTCCCTGGCCCTTTCCTTGTTCTTTTGATGGTTATGCTTGAGTGGTTGTCTCCATTCTCTACTCCTGAATTTGTGGCTTCTCCACAACTTCATGAGGTTCATACTTTGGAGATAAAAGCTCATCTTATGGTGGGATATAAAGCTCCTTCTCAACAGAGCATCGCATGGCTTTATCTTCATCAAATTTTACATCCCTTTGCACATCTATTAATATGAGGGATGACAAGTATACATGGTAGTTGTGGGGAGTTTCTATGTAACCCATAAATGCCCTCAATTCTGTTGGCAACTCTAGCTTCTTCCTTGATTCTTTGGAGACATCACAGTAAGAAAAGGTTCCAAAAATCCTGAAGTGCGACACATTCAACTTTCTCCTCGAGAAATCCTCCTCTCGTGCAATCACGCCAAGAATCTGATGAGGAATCCATTTTTGTAAATAGACTATTTTTTTGCATGCCTTGGACCACAAATGCAGAGGATGGACTTGGTCATGCAACATCTCTCTCGCTGCTCCCATAATGCTACATTTCTTCCTCTCAGCCACCCCATTCTACTGTGGGTTGTGGGGTGTTGTCAACTCTCATCAAATGCCTAATTTTTCACATAAATTTTTAAATTCTTTCAGCACATTCTCACCTCCATTATCTCTCTTGAGAACTTTCACCTTCTTTCCCATTTCTTTCTCAACCAGTGCCTTGAATTCTATAAACTTGGAAAATGTCTCATCCTTCTTCTGCATGAAGAAGATCTAGCACTTCCGTGAAAATTCATCAATAAAAATGACAAAATATTTGTGCCTAGTAATGGAGGTTGTTGAGAAAGGTGCACATACATCAGAGTAGATCCTTTGAAGGATTGCATGTTCTTTGTTGTCTCGATCATGGAATGTGGATTTTGAGTACTTCCCCAAAGTACATCCTTTGCATACATCCTGCTTCTCATGTGGTCCTTTGGAGAGGCCTGTGGTTATCTGTTGCATGATCTTCAATGTGCCATGATGCAAATGACCAAGTCTTATATGCCAAATTTCACCGACATCGCAGCTCTGTACTGGTTCTTCACACAAACCTCGATCTTCTTCACCTATATCGTGGCTATGTGTCTCAGGAATTCCTTTCCTTTGCTAAAGATCACATCATAACCACAGTCTTCCAAAAGTGCAACAAAGACAAGATTTTTCTTTAGGCCCGAAACAAACATGACATCCTTGAGCCTGAGGGGGAGCCTGACTCCCCCAGAAAGGTTACTATACCAATCTTCGTCGCATTATACTATCTGTTGTCCCCCACACACTCCCCATCATTATGTTGGCCATGCATTCATTGCGGGAAAAGTCAAGCTCAAACTATGAAGACAAAGCTTCACCTACAACTCCTCCCAAGGTCTTATTGCTTTCCTTCTTGTGTGGACACTTCATGGCATAATGCCTGAATTCATGACAATGGAATCATTTAATTCTTAATAGATAATTCTTCTTTCCCCCTAGAATGGATTCTGGTTTGGATTAGGATTTCTTCCCTTTTCCCTTATTTTCCTTTCCATCCAATGTAAAGTTTTCTTCACCCTCACCCTTGGATGAATTCTCATCTCTGGTATTCTGCCTCATTTCCTCTTGTACCAAGTCGAAAAATAAGCGCTCCCAACTTGGTAGTTTATCCCTCCCATTCAGTGAATCTTGATAGCTATGCCAAATCTCGGGAAGGCCCAACAGGGCTAAGGTTACCAAGTTTTCTTCAAGGACATTAACACCGACCCTGCCAAGTTCATCACAACACTGTGTAAACTTGCTCAGATACTACAAAATTGTGTCATTCTTCTACATGTTGATACTTCGAAGTTTTTCCTTGAGTGTAAACTTCGTATGATCACTACTATTCTCTAACAATTTTGTTAGTTCTTTCCACATCGCGAAGGGAGTTTCTTTTCCATGGAGATTCAAGACAATTTGATCTCGTACTCCCTCCAAGATGATGGTCCTCACCTAGGCTACATCTTTCTTCCACTAAGCAAGGTTTTTGATCCGAACTGAAATAGGAACACAACAACTTATAGATATAATCATAAACACATAGATGTAGCAGAAAAAACAATTCATTTCATTAATAGACAAATATTGAACTATGCTTACAAATAGAATGGAAATAAGATAGCTCAGGCGATGGTAGCTTATCTCTGAGAAGAGATGTTGCGGCTACATGCCTTTGAACTATGTTACAATGAGGCTCAAGGGCCCATTTATTATTGAAAAACATGATAAAACCCTAAACAACCAAAACCCTAACCCCAGGAGATGTAACACCAAGAGTTTGTGGGCCCTTTGGGGTTAGTTAGGCAACCAACTTCCCGAGGTCGTAACTTGGTCATATTATCTCTGTTTGGTGCTTATGATACCTTTTTGGAAAGGTATCACCAAGTACTACATGTTTATCCACAAGCCCTTGCCTACATCTGTGGAGCTTCTGGAGAACCCAAAAAATGTCATTTAGGGGGTCAAAACTGCTCTAGAAGTTCAAGACCTGAAAAAATGCTAAAAATAGTAAATGTTGAAATGAAAAAGGAAACATATGAAACTGGCTGGGGTATCTAGGTGGAATAGGCGGGTGGCCACCAATATCCACTTGGATCATTCCTCCCCCCTTAGGAAGCAATGTTCCCCATTGCGTGCAAAGCCTCCATGGGGTGAGGAAATTTCTGTTGTACCTAGTCCCTGGTAAACCACTTGCCCTGGTGAAGGAGTTGGCATGCTTTGACAACTTGATATAACTGTATCCTCTATTGGCGAGTGTTCTTGATTTGTGTGTCCATGATCTGATCAATTATGGCTTGTTCCATGTAGTCTAGGTAGAGCTATGTTGGCGTGAGTTGTTCTGCAATGTCAGATGTGTCCAACAATGGTGGAAATTATGGTCGAAGGTGATTTACATTGAACACTCGGTGTATACCAAGGAATGGTGGGATGCTGAGCTCGAAGGAATTTTCATCGATGACCTTGGTGATGGTGTACAGACCATATTGGAGCGGGCGAAGCTTGCGGTGGGGTCCAGCAAGGTGCTCCTTCTGCAAATGTAGCCAAACTTTGCCTGGAACTTGTGTAACACTCGATGTTGATCATGATGTTGCTTATATTTAGCATTGGCTCTATCCAATATATCATGGACCTATTGGTGGATGTGTTGAATATGCTTAATGAAGTTGTTAGCCCTTTCAGATTCGGATTGAACGTGATCTGAATCTACCTGAGTGGCTGCAAATGGTATGGCCACATCACTAGGGCATAATGGTTGAAATCTCAGCCCTACCTGAAAGGGGTTGTGGCCTATTGGGATGTGGAGAGCTATGTTATAGTTGTGTTGGACATAGGGGAGAATTTCATACCATGTGCATGGATGCTTAGAGTTGTACATGCACAGAATGTGTACGATCATCCTGTTGAAAACCTCTGTTTGGCCATCGGTTTGGGGATAGAAAGTCGTGGATGTAGTAATTTTTGTATCTAGCATCGACCAGAGAATTGACCAAAATGCACTCAGGATTATTTTGTCCTGATCTGAGATAATGGACTGTGGGATCCCAAAGTGTACCCACACTCGCTCAAAGTAGAGCTTAGCAGTGGCCTCTACTGTGATATTCTTCTTATAGGCTATCGTAATGGCCATATTAGAGAACCTGTCGGCGACCATGAAAACACAATCATTGTCGTGCTTAGTAGAAGGAAGGCCCAACATGTAATCCATGGAGATAAATTCCCAAGGCCAATTAGGAGTAGGTACAGGAGTATGCATGCCTTGCTTTTTGATGGCTGGTTTGGAAATGGCATAGGTGTTGCAGGATCTAATGTACTTCCCAACATCTTGACAAAGTTTCAGCCAATAAAAATACTTCTGTAATATCAACATTGTTTTCTCTACTTTGAAATGTCCAATGACCGGTCTGTAGTGTTTCTCCCAAATAATCTTGGCATGCTCACTTGAAGGAACACAAATCCATCTTTTGTGGCACAATAGTGCATCCTGAAGGTGAAAATTTGGAACGTGCTTCCTTGCCAAGAATTTCTGGTATATGTTGTCGAATTCAGGATCACTCTTGTAAAGATGCGACCACCCCAATGTCTCGTGCCCACAAGAGTCGAGCATAGTGATCAGCATCATGACTGGTGGTCGACTGAGGCAATCAATGACGTTATTAGTGATGTTGTTCTTATACTTATTGTTCAAGTGGAACTGCTGCAGATATGTGGACCATTTCTGATGGCGGTCATTCTGCAACTTCCCTTGTGTCTATATGAACTGTAAAGGTCGATGCTTTATGTGGATGACCGTTTCCTTCTCCAAAATGTAATGCTTCCATTGACGGCAAGCTTGCACAATGGAATACATTTCTTTGTTGTAAGTGGGTTACTTTTGGACTATGTCTGAAAGTGTCTCACTGTGGTAAGCCACTGGATGCCCATGCTGAGTAAGAACCACACCAATAACATAGTCAGGGGCATCTGTTACAATCTCAAATGGTTGTTGTAGGTCTTGTAATGTGAGCACTAGTGCAGAACAAAGGCGATTCTTCAACTCAGAGAACGTTTTTTGTTGGGGTTCCAACAAAAAAAAACTTTTCTTTCGCTCTACGATTGGTGACTAGACTTAAAGGCCAAGTGATATGAGAGAACCCCAACACGAACCTATAGTAGAAATTGGCAAGACCCAAAAACCCGCGGAGCTCTGTTAGAGTAGTTGGGGCTAGCCAATCGACAATGACTTGTATCTTGGATGGGTCCACAAGTACACCCTGCTCATCAATGATGTATCTCAGATATTGAACCTGGGTCAGGCCAAAGGTGCATTTCTCTAAGTTAGCACACAACTTGTGTTGTCGCGAGGTTTGAAGGACCTGTCAAATATAATGGAGGTTCTCTTCCCATCTCTAGTTGAAGATAAAGATGTCATATGAATACACGACCATGAATTCATTGGTGAAGGGTCGCAAGATATCGTCCATTAGTATCATGAAGGTTGCGGGGGCATTCGTCAATCCGAATGACATGACCAACCATTTGAAAAAGCCCTCCTTGGATTTCAAGGCAATCTTCCACACATCGGAGGGTTTGATAGGCACCCAGTGATAACCTAACTTCAAGTCAATATTTCTAAAATATTTGGCCCTTTTGAGCTGGTCCAAAAGGTCATCAATCTGCAGGATTGGATACCTATTCTGGATAGTGATCTTGTTCAGTGCCCAATAGTCAATACAGAGCCTCTAGGTCCCGTCCTTCTTCTGCACCAATACAATCAAGCTCCCACAAGGTGAAGAGCTTGGCCTGATGTGCCCTTTCTTCAATAGTTCCTGAATCTGCCTCTTGATCTCATCATTCTCCATAACAGATCATTGATATATCAGTCCATTGGGCAGCATCGCGCTCGAGATCAGATCGATGGAGTGTTTGACCGGGTAGTGCAGAGGTACCCCTGTGGGTGAGGCAAAAATGTCCATGTACTCCTCCACGACCTTGTACATATGTTGTTGTTGTGCAGAGGATCCCTACTTGGAAGTTGTGTCCCCAACCTTATTCTTTCCTTGGGTGTGAATCATAAGGAAAACAAATTTCCTAGTTTGGGAAATGATCTTACTGTATTTCTTTGCAGTGATCAAAGAGATGGCGGTAGGCGGGGCTACCTCCAATATCCTGTATAAATTATTAGCTAAAGTAATAATCGCAGAGCAAGGTCTAGACTCATATACAACATGTCGCTTCCACAAGTATAGTTTTGCTAACAATACATCACAAACTTCAAGAGGAGAAACCTGACATAGTACCTCATTCGTGAAGGGCTTGATGAGGTAGGGAAGGTGAAACTACTGGTTGATGCGAAGATCTTGTCCTTAGTGAAGCCATCCGATGGTGTACTGTTGTGGATGTGTTATAGTATTTAGGCCCAGCCACTTCACGACCTCTGCTGAAATGAGGTTCTTTTGGTTCCCATAGTCGATAATGAACTGCAGCGGAGAACCCTTCACCCACATCAGAGTGGAAGAGGCGTTCCCCCTCCTCTGAATCTTCAGGCTAAATATAGTGGATCTTGGTGGTTTCCATGGTGGCACTGGGCTCTGCATCGATGATCTGCTTCCCTTTGTCAGTTCCCTTATTGGGTTCTGATTCAGAGTCAGAACCTTCATCTGATTCAGAAGTGTTTATCTCGGCCATGGGTGATTGCTTGGCCCAACAATCATTTGTATTATGAGTGGATCTCTTATGGAACTCACACCTCTTTCCCGTGTCCTTCTTCGTCTTTGTGGTGTTTTTCTTTTCTTGTGACTTCGACGGGCTATCCTGGGTGGCCTTGCCTTAGCTTGGTCCTTTGTTCTATGGTTTGGGGACACCTTTTCCTTGCTTTGGATATGCAGATCCAAAGTTCCTCTTCTTCTGTTTAAACTTCTGCTCAATCATGACAGCATACCGATATGTCGTGCTAAGCGAGGAAATGTCTAGTAACTCCATCTCATCCTGGATGTATTTGTGTTGACAGCTGCAGTACTTGAGCACCAAATTTCATTCAGTACCCTTGATACCCAGCTTCATTCGAAGGGTATGGAAAATATTTGTGAACTCTGGCACATCTTAGTCCCTTCCCTGTCGTAGCGTGGTCCACTTTATGTATTTGTCTTCATAGCTCCCAATAGGGTAATACTGTTCCTTCACGGCGTCTTGGAAAGAATTCCAACTGAGTGCGGCTGAAAATAGTGAGGGTTCACTCTCTTCCTTTTGTACACAGTAGGTTTCCCACCATTCCTTGACGTGTGGGGCGACTTTGAGAAGTTAAAAAGTAATTTTTTCTGGATTGAAAAATTCATGAACTTAAAAATATCCTTCCAACAGATTTAACCATTTATCTACAACTTTTGCATCTATTAAGCATTCAAATATGGGAATATCAAAGTTAACTTGTACCTTAAAAGGAGTGGTGCCTCCAGAGTGGCTACTGGATGAAGATGCATCACCTGTGGGTAGTCGTTGAAGGATTTGAGAACCTTTATCTATCATTGCATCCCTCTATCGCTCAAGGGCTTCCTCGAGCAACATTTTGTAAGGATCTCCTGTCCCCTTGTCTTTCTTTTCTTCCGCCATGGGAGGTCGTCTGGTTTTGCGAGGCTGATCTTGCAATGGTTCAACTATACAAAGCCCTAACTCCTTGTACCCTGACCTCGTTGGGGACATGCAAAGAAAAACAAGGAAAGAGCAGACCACTCTGACACCACTGATCCAAACTTAAACATGAACACAACAACTTAAAGATATAATCATAAACACCGAGCAACATTTTGTAAGGATCTCCTGCCCCCTTGCCTTTCTTTTCTTCTGCCATGGGAGGTCGTCTGGTTTTGTGAGGCTGATCTTGCAATGGTTCAACTAGACCAAGCCCTAACTCCTTGTACCTTCACCTCGTTGGGGACATGCAAAGAAAAACAAAGAAAGAGCATACCACTATGATACCACTGATCCAAACTTACACATGAACACCACAATTAAAGGTTTAATCATAAACACAGAGATGCAACAAAAAAACACCTCCTTTTATTAATAGAAAAATATTGAACTATGATTACAAACATAATGGAAATAAGATAGCTCGGGCGATTGTAGCTTATCTCTAAGAAGAGATGTGGAGACTACATGCCTCTGAATTGTATTACAATGAGGCTCAAGGGCCTATTTATTATTGGAAAACATGAGAAAACCCTAAACAACCAAAACCCTAACCTCAGGAGATGTAACACCAAGAGTTTGTGGGCACTGTTGGGGTTAGTTGCACAACCAACTTTTCAGTGTCATAACTTGGTTATATTATCTCTATTTGGCAAGTATGATACCTTGTTGGAAAGGTCTCACCGAGTACTACAAGTTTTGCTATAATCCCCTGCCTAGGAAACAAATGAAACTAACTGGGGCGTCTAGGTGGAATAGGCGGGTGGCCACCAATATCCACCTGGATCAGTTTTGGGCATCAAATGCTTGAGGTTTTGCAACATTTGTCTTGATGTATTCTAGCAACCCAATATCAGCCAATACTACCTCCATGAAGTCCTTCCATGCCACAAAATTAGAGGTCCCTTCCAAGGCATACTCTAGCCTTAGTCCATTGAAGGCCACATTCTCAGCTCTGAAGAAATCTTGCTACACTGATCTTCAAATTCAAACCTTTGGGACACAATTTTGAATTTCCTTCTATAATGTGAATCCAAATTTGATACCATGTAGAAATTAGGTTGTATATTTTCAACTGCTCATGAATTTTTAATGTAAAACACAAGATGCATATATACACTACTTCTCTGCGAACATTAATTCAAAATTTCAGACGTGCAAGAAGAAGTAACACACATGCAACAAGCATTTTTATCTGGGGAAAGCAATTTGCTAATTGCTTTGCTCAATTGAGCTCACCCTGCAAGTGCACATCCTATCTGTCTGCTCACTGAAGGCCTCTAACCCAAACTTAGTCAAATTTTTCCTCAACTTGAGCTCCTATTTCCTTGCATTTTTCCCTGAGGAATTATCCCCTATTATTTAGCAAATTCGCTCAATTGAATTGTGCAATTTCTTTAGGCTGATCATCCAACTACATGCAACACCTGTACTCCCAAGGCTACTCTACAACTGATGTTACACTGCCTTGGAATATCCACCTTAACTGGGTAACCTGAATTCTCTGCATCCAATAGCTATTTTGGGTTGATTGATCAGTTAACTGGATGATCACAACGTTTTACTGAAGTCCCACTACTTAACTGGCCTTCCACTAGTTCCTCCAAAAATTGGAACTAGTTTAACTGAAAACAACTTGAGAAAACTAACCATGATTGCTACAAATTAGCAATCACACATACAAAACTGAACTCTAACTCAAATTTACTGAGTAAAATGGGTGACACAAGCCATGCCACACAAGTTAACATCATCCAAGTTTTCTTTTGATGTGGAAATTCGAATTTTCTCAATTTAATCAAGGCAAAATCAAATTGAGAGTTTCTCGCTGCATTTTTCAACATTATGTCCCTCTTAATCCAAAGGAACCTCATCAAATTATTACGTGGCAATAGATACATGTTGAATAGGTTGTCATTTCACTTGATCATGATCGAGTCTTCAATGTTGTAAGGGAAGGCAGTGGCATCAATCCTTAAAGGTTCCATCTATAAATTGAAATCTCGAATGTATAACTAATAAATATTTTGTATTTTGGTTGTAAGTGACGTCTTTGTTGTCACCACCCTCTAAGGAAATGAAGAAAATGTGGCCTAATATTTGATGCGATGTAAACTAGTAAAAAGCAGGTCGGTGCGACCGTATGAAGATGGACAATTCACATACCAAATTGGTAACATGGTTGTGATTGGTCATTTTTTTGAAAAAAGTTAAAAAAGGGTGATCACATTATTTATGCATATTTTATGCTTGAACATATATATTTCAAATAAAGTCATCTAGTCATAGTACCTCAGATCAGTCTCATAGAAATCAAAGTGAAGGTAGGTGAACCAAGGAGATGGAAGATGGAAAAATCTCACTATGAACACATTATGGAGACTTGTATTCCCTTCACCCATTGATCAAATGAGTAAATGATGCAAATGGAAAGCCCTGAATCCAAGTCTATAATAGTATAGCATAATTTAATCTAAACAAGAGATCAACATATGAATTTTTTAATTTTGTTATTTTGAATGTGAATAAAATTCATAGAGAAATGTTCCCCTCTAATATTAGCTATTAGGAATAAATCCATAAAGAAATACAATTAAAATGAATGTGGAAATGTAGCATAGAATGAAGCCATATAAAGTAGACACCTTTTTAGAATTCATATCATCATTACAATATTGCACACTACTAAAAATAAAAAAAGTATAGATAACAACAAACTAATGAATTTAATTCTAGTGTATAATCTACTCATTATTGTTGGTTGAATAGATTCACTGCACATACATTTATCAAATTTTTAAATGTGTGTTTGCAACACTTTGTTGAACAGAGCATTATGCCTTCCTCATCACCCATTTTAGTTGATTGCATTGTCATGTCTCCTAGAGATATAACTATGATGGGTTTGAAAATGATGGATCAAGTAGTCATTGTTTCCACATGTTTGGTAGTGATAACTCACATACAGGTAATGACTATGCTAAATCATATAAAATAATGTTTTATATTGACACGCATAACATGTTTCATTAAATTTATTTCCAACTTAACCGTATTTCATTTAGGTGCTTCTTGTACCTATCCATTCTAGCACAACTACACATCCATCATTGTTGTCTCAGAGGTTTTTTTAAAAGTTACACATGTATGTTATTCATGTTAGTTATTTAAATAATGTATCTAATCAATTCAACATTTGTTGATTATAGCCATTGTAAAGAGTATCACCTTCACATGCTATTATGCCCAATATAGTCACATCCATTATTATTATATCTAAGAATAATGTTTTACCAATGGATTTGTTTCCTAGTGAAGGATGCTAATCTCTTAATCCCATAATCACATTTTATGGTGTGATGAATAGTAGATGAAATTGTTAATGATCAAACATTGAATTTTGAATTTTATATGTATTCATAATTCATTGAATTAAATGACCATTTTTAATTTTTAAATGAGTTCTATGAGGAGGACGCCATGCACCCATACTCTTGTTTGCAATGAATTTTTATTACAAATGATTGAATATCAACTATTTTTTTAAGTTTGTTAATTTATAAATTTGAGGACTTATAAACATTGATTTTTTATTCACATTCATGTAGATGTACTTTTATCCTAGACATAACTGGGCTTAATCTTTGTTGGGGGGGTTGTGTGTGGGGGGGCGGGGGCACAAGTGAAAGATTAGCATTTGAGAAGCACATGTGATTGGTGAGGGTGGAAATAGTTATTGAATTCCTGAATTATCCATTTTAGTATTTGGGCATGCCATCCAAATTTTAATTTGTGCAAGCATATGCCAAATGTAGATACACATGTAAATATATCAGAATACATATACTTCGAGATATATACATTCAAGCCAATTTGGAATATTTACTTTACACTTATACATGTTTTAATGAAGTATTTATAACTCGTTATTTTCACGTTTAAATTAATTTGTCTTATTTAAAACCATTTATATTATCATTTCAATTCATTTTCATTTTAATCAATCCATTTTAGTTTGTTTTAGGTATCAAAGTGATTTGCATCATGGTAATATTGTAGTTATTTTCGTAGTCCATGAAACTCGAAATCAAAATGAATCTTTTGTAAAAGTTTACTTCTTGAATATTGTAGATTCCATGTTCATGGCTTGATGGTGACTACATAATGATTTTACTTCTTGATCTTGTAAATTCCATATTCATGGCTTGATGGTGACCACATAATGTTTTTCTCATACCATGGAGTTTTGAGTTTATTACATATGGATTTGTCATAGGCCTTTATTTTTCAATACCATGGAGAGATAATTCCAGTCTACCATATAATTGAAAAATGTTCACAAAATATGGATTATAAAAGTCATTAAATATAAAATAAAATT
>APFE031205123.1:20197-41083 GCA_000404065.3 Pinus taeda
AATTATATTTTAAAATACAAATATTAGTCTTTTAATTAATTTTAAATTATCATCGTTGTTTTTCTAATAAAGTTATATTGTTGAAATTTATTTAAACTGGCGAAATAATTAACATCCATAAACTTCCAGAAACTGAAATTTAATGAACATATAAATAATAGTTAATAAACATCCATAAACTGAAATAATGAATGTATCCATAAATTATCCATATGAAATGTATACAAAGTACATTACATGAACATCCATAAACTAAAATGATCATTTATTCATAAACTGTCCATATGAAAATAGACATAGTATAGTACACATGTGAATATGCCCTATGAAATGGCCTTGAAAATATAAAAGGTATATGGTCTTAGGACCACTATTCCTATATTACCATTGGTCAAAAAGAACCTCCATATCCTAATACTGCAATATAAAAAAATTCATATTCAAATTAATTATCATTATTTACAAAATAAAAAATATACAAATAAATGATTTTTCCACGCTTAATTACATTGTAATATTCCAAATTGAAATTTACAACTAATAGCAGATACATCAACTAGGCTATAACAAATAAAATCACAAATACACATGCACCATCAAAAACACCAAGAAATTGGGCGAATAAGTTGAGTCGTTTTATTAATTTATGAACTGTAAGGAGTACATATGGCAAGGAACAAGTACACCTAGACTTGAAAAAGAAAATTGGAGCAAACCTAGATGGAAGAGATGGCCCCATGAGCTAGGAAACTTTAGCCGAATATTCTTCTGTGCAGACCTAGAAACTGACAACTGTTGCTGCACTGAAAACGTTGAAAATGACCCTCTGTAGTGCTTGGAATCACCTAAAAATGTAGTTATAGATTCTCCCAAAAATACTCAACCAAACCTAGAAAGGAATATTCCTTAGACTACCACCCGAAAAACCCACAAAATGGTGGAAATTACCAGTTGAGTAATAAAACGTGTTGTTGAACAAAAAGGGGGTTTCTAGCCTGAATACTACCTGGAAAATTCTATAAATTTAATCGGGACCTCTCCTCCAAATACCCATAAAAACCTATAAGGGGTTTGGTCTAGTTCCAACCCTCCAAATTCACCCCCAATTCTTGTGAGCTCATCCACTAATTGGCTAATTCATCCTACAAGAATTCAACCATTGAATCCCCTCCAAAATGTTGGGAAAATTCCTCAACGCTCCTCCTTGTACCTCCTAGAAAGCCTAGTTCCAAACTCTCGGTCAAGTCTCCCCCACAATTAACTCCCCTCTATGATCTACGCAATCTAGAAGCTCCTTTGCATACGCCCATCATAGGAAGACTTGGTACAATACATAGTTCCCATTCAACGCCACAATTTACATGAAATATCCAACAATTACCAAGGGAAATCAACCCACAAAATCCTGGAACCAATCCTAGCGCAAGATGGCTCTTCTAAGAAATGAGTACACTTGTTCTACGTCCCCACTTCTCCATGTGATGATTGGTTGTTCCTACAAAATCTTCCCAAAACAACTCTAAAGTGTGAATATGTCTCTACTAGAGTGGCACTCGAAGTCCACTGAAGGTAGAGTGGACATCTTTGCTTTTAATCCCCTAGTGTTGAACAACAATTTGTCGTCTAGACTCAACAACTCAAGAGAAGTTGGTTCTATTGTCAAATTGTCATAAAGCCCCCAAAATGAGAGCCTCATCTCCAATTTATAGCTAGTCATCCCTCCTGTTTCTTGTGGCTCCACCCATCAAATTCCCTCTCTCATCCAATTCAAATTCCTCTAATAGGTGTGTATTCCCTTGGAGTTGCCCCCACTCTCCACTTCCCATCAAATTCTTGGCTCTTCTAATGTTTGGAGGTGGCACCTTTATAAATTTTCCTTTTTCACCCACTTTTCCTAAGTTTATATGCCAAATATTTATTAACTGCCAAAAAATGCAAAATTGATAATTCCCTTAGAAAAATTATTAATTGGGGACATAACAGTCCTCCCCACTAAAAATTTCTTGTCCTCAAGAAATGCTTGAATAAGCACACTATCTATCATCTTACCTAAAAAGGCTACTACAAATGATATCAGGGTCCCAAATGTGCTATTGATTCATCCCTTTCCCCAACACGTTCCTGTCATGAAGGAGTCCCTCAATACTAGGACCCCAAGCCATCCTGATCAACGTGAAGCACCCATTTCTCCAGTCACTATCCAACCTGGTATAGGCACTCAAATTCCTCTACATACCATCAGTAAATAGAGCATCATGATCATATAAATTATTGTTTGTCTCCATGTGCAACTACTCTATTGAGTCATCCATCTCATGTACTCCAAGGGTGGGCACCTAAAGATACAATCTGACTCCTGTGGAAATAAATCCTTGCCCGCACGAGCTTCCCTTGAACTCCCTCTGCTAATCATCCCTCCATGTTGTTGAAGTCCCCCACACCAACAAATAATCATTGAAATCCAATGGAAGGTCGGAATGATCTCCCTCTATCGAACCCATCTCACCACCAAGGGTAGTTCAATTATCAAGTACAGTGATGCCAGGGTCCCATTCCCATCACAGGAAAAAACCGTCCGACAGATCCTGTGACACTCTGGTCACAACTAACTGTCTAGCATGCTCGTACCAAAGCCTCATCTCCTATAACTCTCGTCCATAATATATGTAATGACCGAGGCTATACCCAGCCCGCCAAGGGAAATTAACAATGCATGCGCCTATCACTCCGTGGTTGGTCCCAATCCTAAACAACCACCTTCCTCACCATATGAAAAATGTCTCAACGACTCCCCATTTGTCATCTTGGGAAAAATTGGATCACCCTCCATCGTAACCATGCCCATCGATAAGTGGAGTGATCCACTCGCCAACTGGATCCTTAGATCCCCCAACCACATTGGGAGCTCACAACTCCCACTCCTCAAGAGCTACTGCTTCATAGCACTACTACCTACTAGAACCCATCTGACCCTCATCTCTGACCCCTGTATGTCATGAATCTCTGCCACAAATGCCAATTTTCCCTGCTCTTGCCAAACCGCGCAATGAAAAATACTATCCCAACACTTGATGATACAGCTGGAAACTATTAGGAGTCTAGACACCCTCTTGTAGATGCATTCTACCATCCGTTGTCCCTCATGCTCATGTAGCACCTTAGACTGTCTTATCAAAAGTGTATCATGCAACTCTCTAGCAATCACCTCCACAAGTGTGAGCCCAAGGTTGTATACATATCCCTAAGTTGGTATTCATCAACTCGTGCACCCATAAAATGCCTCAACTAGAGAGTCTCCCTCCTGCCCATGAAACATTGCATCTCATCCAACTGTCCAGGGTGAGCCTCCCATGTCCTGCTATCTATATTGAGGGAATCATGGGGCAGAAACCCAACCCTCAACAACTGTAACCCATGCTGGAGAGCGATAGGTATGTATTCCCCATGGTTATGACCAAGAGTCCACACGGACACTGAAAGGTAATCCCATGGATTCCCCTCTCTTTGTCTTGGTCCTATGGATAAATCCATTAAAGACCTGACTTTGCTGAGCATAATGTCCCTAGATGCTCAATAATGCCCCCATCCATACGGGGTGAGTTGCATCCAATGGTACACCTCCTCCCACTCCATGGTGTAAACCCGTACACCATAACACACCACCATGCATCTACATGCTCACTTGCAAACCACTGCTCAACACTACATGCTCCTACATGACACTGATTCTAGGATCTAAAACTGAGATAGTATGCGTTGACTCGCACTGCATTGGTATCACCTCCTCCACTATCGTATCACCGTATCGTCTAATGCATGGGTCTCACCTCCAAATCCTCCCTGAGAGACACAAGAGGAGAATCCCTGTATGTACCATTGGCGATGCCACCACTATGCTGCTCCTCGGTGACCGTTGAGTCTCAACTAACTGTAGAGAAAACCTGGCCCCAAACAAGGCACTATCTAATGGCCTCCCAGTGCCACCTCTCCAAAAAATCCTTCCAAAGTATGTTGATCATCTTGTGATGCCATGTACAATCATCACACCAAAACGTCCCAAGGAGTCCCCTCACAAACTGACCGACCACTGGCGATGAATGTGACTTCCCTAATGAAAGCGTGCACTCAACCGTTGGGTTAAATATGCCACCAATGTTGTATTCAATTTGCATATCAGATAAGTGGTAGGTAGTCCCACCTGGATCTGAATGCCAACTTGGGCCTCCAGTATCCCTAATGCATGAACATGCATGCTGACTCTCACCCCAACTTATGACCAACTCCATACGCCTAGCCTACTCCATCATGCACCAACTCAAAATATCTTCCCACTCAACCCCAAGGGACGACTCGAGAGCATGAACTCTCGTACATGGAACTAGCCCTCTATCCTACAAAGGTTGCACCCTAAGCAACTCATGTCACCTCATCTCATCATCCTGGTCAACACATAAAATATGTCAAGGTGAATCTACCTCGTAGTGGTAGCCTACTAGTTCTACCATCCTCGTCTATGTATCTCAGAGTAGGGCTGCCCCGTCGCTCCAATTTTCACTCCATTTGATCCATTATGGAACCCAACCATTCCCCAACGCAAGTTATTTTGGTCACTAACTTGGCACAAATTTATCTCATGCCCTCCAACTCCTTGTTTTGTTGTTGAATGGCCTCTCGCACTGTCATGGCCTTCTTTATCAACATTATAAGGTAAACCTGGAACTAATGAAACTATCGAGGGCGATTATCATCTATAAACTCAGTCACTACTCTAGACCCCTCCATCTCTTCTAATACCTAGTAAATGATAGGTATGCCTCTAAACACCTCATCAATCTTTTCTGGGTGTCCATTGTCTAGAAAACCAGTCACAGCATTGGGTACCTCGTCAACTGTTGACATCTCATCAGCAAATGGCCCTTTGAGTGTATGCTTTACTCCCTCAAACAAGGTGTCAGCAAGAGCTACTAAATAGGTCGCGAACAATGGTGACTCCTGCACCATACGGGGTATATCAATGTGCTCCTCACCTTCCTTCTCAATGTCCTCATCAAGCTCCCGACATCTAAATCTCAATCTCCACCAGCAGAAATGCCCCCTAGTCTCACCTTTTGGTTGTCCTCATCCCATCCACTCCCTTTGAGGGGGTTTTGTGTCCTTTTGGTCAAATCTCTCCATGAACCTCTGTGTGAACTTTATGTAGGATGTGATATGTGCATGACCCAAAGGGATCATCCCTCAGTACCATCACTCCATTGCATCTCCATCCAAGTGAAAAGTGGCATGTCTACTAGCATCCACCTCCCCCATGCGATTTAGTCGAAAATATGTGTCTATTTCTTGTACCCATTTTCTCACAAAACTCCTAGGTGAGCCATCAAAGTGGGTGAGGGTTGTTTTTGCCTCAACGCTACTCACTCTCCCTTGAGACATGGGTTTGTCTATGGTTCACCCATCACAGTGTATACACGCCCAATGTTTCATGATCTTGCTGGCGACCCCCAGAACTGGCCAAGATCATTCTTTGATACCACTGTAATATTCCAAATTGAAATTGACAGCTAATAATAGAAACATGAACTAGGCTATAACAAATAAAATCACAAATACACATGCACCATAAAAAACATCAAGAAATTAGGAAAATAAGCTAAGCCATTTTATTAATTTATGAACTGTAAGGAGTACATATGGTAAGGAATAACGGCACTTGGGATTGCATAAGCACGCTGGAGCAAACCCAGGTGGGAGAGATGACCCCATGAGCTAGGAAACTTTGGCCCAATATTCTTCTACGCAAACCCAAAAACTGGCAACTGTTGATGCACCAAAAATGCCGAAAATGACCCTTTGTAGTGCCCAGAATCACCTGAAAATGCAGCTATAGCTTCTCCCAAAAATACTCAACAAAAACCAAAAAGGAATCTTCCTCAGACTAACCACGAAAAACCCACAAAATGGTGCAAATTACCAATTGAGTAATAAAAGAAACTGCTGAGCAGAAAGGGGGTTACTGACCTAAATACTACCCAGAAAATTCTGAAATTTTTACCAAGACCTCTCCTCCAAATACCCATAAAATCCATAAGGGGTTTTGTCTAGTTCCAATCCTCCAAAATCACCCCAAATTCTTGTGAGCTCCTCCACTAACTAGGTAATTCGTGCTATAGGAATTCAGCCATTGAACCCCTTCCAAAATGCTAGGAAAATTCCCTCAACACTCTTTCTTGTACCTCCTGGAAAGCCTAGCTCCAATCTCCCAGTCAAGTCTCCTCCACAATTAACTCCCCTCTATGAACTACGCAGTCCAAAATCTCCTCCACACAGGCCCATCATAGGGAAAGTTGGCACAATAGATAGCCCCAAGTCAACCCCACAATTTACTTGAAATATCCAACAAATACCAAGGGAAACCAGCCCACAAAATCCCAAAACCAATCCAAGCACAAGATGGATCTCCCAAGAAATGTGTACTCGTGTTCTGCATCCCCACTGCTCCATGTGATGACTGGTTGTTCCTGTAAACTCTTTCCAGATCAACTTTGAAGTGTGAATATGTCTACCCTAGAGTGGCACTCAAAGTCCACTGAGGGTAGAGTGGAGATATCCGCTTGGAATCCCTTAGTGTTGAACAACACTTAGTTGTCTTGGCTCAACAGCTCAAGAGAACATGGTTCTATTGTCAAATTGTCAAAAAGCCCCCAAAACAAGAGCCTCATCTCCAATTTATAGCTAGCCAACCCCCATGCTCCTTGTGGGCTCCACCCATCAAATTCCCTCTCTTACCTAATTCAAATTCCTCTAAGGGGTGCATATACCCTTGAAGTGGCCCCCACTCTCCACTTCCCATCGAATTCTTGGCTTTTCTAATGTTTGGAGGTGGCACCTTTATAAATTTCCTTTTTCACCCTATTTTCCTAAGTGTATATGCCAAATATTTATTAACTACCAAAAAAAATTTCAAAAGTGAGAATTCCCTTAGCAAGAATTATTAATTGGGGACATTACATACATATGAATCTACTAACCTAACTTGATTCAAAATGAAATGTGTGTGGGATGGGGTTCTGATCAATCTAAGTTTGGTTTTCATGTGTCGTATCTCAATGACTCGGGTCCACATCAAAGGGCTCACACTGGGATCACCTCCATACCCAACATCCCACTCAAGAAACCACATTATTATGGCTTGGACACCATTCTGCATCTGGGTCTGTGTACACAATGGCAAAGAAAAATTATAAGTAGTCTATGAATTACTTAAAATGCATGTAACTTAAAAAAATAAAATGTTGAAATCTTAGGAATAAAAAAGTTTACCTCAAGTGCTAGTCCATGCGACTCTACATATTGACTCTCCTCCATGTGAGTGTGATGATATGGAGGTGGATGTTTCAAAGACTCCATGGAAACATGCGCTAATGGAGGTTGCTCTAGAAAATCAACCGATACCTTGGATGACCTCATAATCTCATCCATATAACCCTCTGTCTACATGTTATGATGAACTTGTTAATATAAATGTAAATCTGATACGAACTTATTCATATAAATAATGTATAATTTGATGATAAGGGTCAAAAGTTCCATATATATGTACCTTGATTATGTCATGTTGGTTTTACATCCTCCAAGTCTCATGCATGACATCATGGCACGTACATGCATATGCTAAAAGTTGGTCATGATGTAGAGCCTCAAGCACTTCATTTGCAACAAATGGAACTAGCGGGTCACAAGGCAATGGTGGTGGTCTACTCATCTCTCCACGCAATGTGACCTTCACACCAACCAATGTGGTATGCATGCTCTCCACAATGGTATCCCTGGTCTCAACGCTGAGCTATGATGAGTCCTCTAGCTCAGTCTGAAATACCACACTTTGAGATGGTGCTAGCACTAATCTTAGAGGTGGTGGTACATGCACAGGGTCCCTATGATCCCCAGGACAATCATAGCTATTTCCCTCGCTAGATTTATAAAACCATGATCTAGCGTTGGTGTAATCTGGCCTCATATGCAACACAAACTCCACATATAAATATCGGGCAAAGTAAAGGGGGGACCTGGCCATGGTGGGGGAACTGACACTAAGTTCTAATGAATCGATCATAAACAAAAAAAAATCCACATCAACATTCCTAAAATATTTGAATGGAATCAGACCATGATGTCTAGCATGGCCTGAAGGGATAACAAACAACTCCCCATCCACATCAATGGCAGCTTTCACCACCTCCCAATCATTTCTACCTCTAACATCCTCCCTCCTAGTCCTCTATATCGCATGTAGGATGTCGCTATATGGGCCTTCCCTCTAGTAAGCCTAGATCAGCTGATTGATGCTATCCAACATTAGAGTAAGTTTAATAGTGGTTGTGGCATCATCCCGCGAAGGGATCAAAGTTGAATTGTCACGCTCACCTTCACTATGTTAAGGCTCTACAAGTCATAAACATAATTTAACATATATAACACACTAAATATAATAACATATAAATTAAATACAAACACATATATTGAAGATGATTTAAAAATTAAAGACAGTTTAAAGACATAAACGCACAAATTAAAGAGGATTTCAAAATGCAGAAGGTGTACCTACGTCAGGTGAAGTTGGACTCAAAGAAAAATCATCAACATAGACAAATACACTACCTCTAACACTCCTAGTGGCATTAGAGCCAGGATCTACCAGTGAAACGTGGAGTCTGGTTGAGCTATGTGGATGAGCACAACCATGTGTCATTGATGTACCCACACTCCGACGACTTGTCGATGGGGGCATCATGGGAGAAGGGTCTACATAAATTTGGTTGGAGGGGGATTTCTTGTAAGATGAACAAGGTAGAAAAATTAAGATTTGATACAAATTGTAGAATTTTACCTACAAATAAGCTAGCTTTGATACCATGTAGAACTTTTTCTACAAATCAGCTAGATTTGATACCATGTAGAAATTTCCCACCTGTAGATCAACCTGGTAATGCAATGTACTAAAGCAAAACACTTGATCTACTTCTACAAACAATTTAGTAGAAGCTTAATCAACCATGAGCATCATCAATAAGAACACATATAACTGATAAGAAGGAATCAATCACACATAACATAGAAGAATTTACCCGGGGAAAGCACCTGCCTAAAACCCCATCTTTGTATTATCATACAATTGGAAGTATAGTCCAGATTACACAAAGCCTTAGCTCGGAAGCTATCCAGCTCTCAGTACAATCCCTTTGCTACTCATAGACAGTCAAAGGCTTCTCACAAACCTTCTCCTCTACCCTCCAAGCCTCTCGTTTCTATGCACAATTTTTCCTAGGTCCTTCAGCTGTAACCTGTGTGATTCTCACCTCACACACAACACTGACCTATAAAATAACTGCACAAACCTGAAAGAGATAAATCCTCATCATGGATGAGCTTCCTTTATAGGAAAAATATTCATCCAACTGATAGTACACTGTTCCTTCTCTGATCTCAATCGAGTCTCTGTATGAACTAACATGCATGAGTTATTTAAGCTATAATATTTAGTTATGTGAAAATATCAGTTATTACATGCATGCAAGCATTAACAAACTGAATCTCATTAATTTAACAACTTGTTAAATTAATATAACTAGACTTGACTCAGTTAACTGAGCCAACTAATTACAACTCATCCTTATCTCTTTAACTGATGGATATATTCATCAATTAATAGATAAACTAATTGCATGATCTCACAAAGACTTCAAGTTTAATTTTCCATAACTAATTAACTCATGGAGATTAATTAATTAATATTTTAAACTGCTGGTAAGACCAAATTCGTTTTTACTTCCTATAGTTAGACCAGGGACTTGCTATAAATAGGAGGGACCCATAAATGCTATTTTAGAACTTTCTATTTTTAGCAGTTTACCTCTCACCAATGTGGCCAATTGACCTCACTGGCCAAACTGTTATTTTTGACATGCTATTTTTAGCAGGTCTATTTTTAGCACAATCTAAATTTAGCATTTCTTTTTGCACACTTTTCAAACACTCCCCTCTCAATAGGAAGGTTTTCCTCTCGAACCCGATCCTATAACTCTAAGAATGTTCTGCATGCAAACACATCTACCCGATCCACTTGCTCCGACAAACACTTGGAACAAAAACACTCCCAACTGACCACTCTGTTGGGCTAGGAACATACTCTGATGCTGAAGCTCTACTTGCTGCTGACAAGTGCTCCCTCTCTGACATCTATGCTACTGCAACATCTCCATGCATCTCACACCCTTGCACACCTCTCTGTGCCACCTAGCACTGTGCAAAACACTTGTGCCTCTCGCATTGTTGCAACCTGCTAACTATGCGCTGTCCTAGGATTCCCTGCACTGTCGCTCTCTCTGCGGCTCTATCTGCATCTGTCTCTACCCAATCAGTTAGTTCCTACTACTCCACATCAGGGCTCCTGTAGCAAGGTCTCATCCAAGAGGTTGTGTACCTCAAGGATCCTGCCCCTCCTGCTTGGGACGATCAGTCCATATCGCCCCACCTCCTACCTAGAGGTATGGCTACATGTGATCCCTCAGCCCACCTGGCCCGAAGTTTCCCCCTATTGGAGGTCTCTGCGTGAGTAGATGTCTCTACTTGATCTCCACTCAGCTTCCCCTGTTGTGGCTGCTCCACAACCTTCTGAAGATTCTGCACCAATCGTGGCTCCTCCACAATTGTCTGAGACTTCTTCTGGATCTGCATGTTGAGAGGTAATATACCCTCCCTCTCAACCACCAAGTCTCTAACCTTTGCCTTGCTCCTCAAGGCTTTGCATGCATCTTGTACCTCAAGTGCATACAGGTTCTTGGCTAGCACACCAATCTATTTCCACTTTCCCGCCGTCACAATGTTTTTTAGAAAATGAGCTGATTTTAAATCAGCGATATCTCCCTCCTCTGAACTCCGATTCAGTCGATTTTTTTTCTTTCGATTTTGGGTATTTTTCCGCAAGGAATCCAAATCTGCTATTTATTTCTAAAAATTTTGTACAGAAATTTTCAGATCTACTCTGCAAACTCTTGGCCCAAAACTCAAAACTTTGAAATCTCCTCTCAATATATTGTTCTTGCTTGATCACCTGTGCTCTGATACCATGTAGAATTTTGTAGAATTTTTCCTACAAATCAGCTAGCTTTGATACCATGTAGAACTTTTTCTTCAAATCAGCTAGCTCTGATACCATGTAGAAATTTCCCACCTGTAGATCAACCTGGTAATGCAATGTACTAAAGCAAAACACTTGACCTACTTCTACAAAAAATTTAACGGAAGTTTAATCAACCATGAGCATCATCAATAAGAACACATATAACTAATAAGAATGAATCAATCGCACATAACATAAAAGAATTTACCCGGGGAAAGCAGCTGCCTAAAACCCTATCTCTGTATTATCATACAAGTGGAAATATAGTCCAGATTACACAAAGCCTTAGCTTGGAAGCTATCCAGCTCTCAGTACAACCCCTCTGCTACTCATAGATAGTCAAAGGCTTCTCACAAACCTTCTCCTCTGCCTTCCAAGCCTCCTATTTCTATGCATAGTTTTTCCTGGGTTCTCCAGCTGCAACCTGTGTGATTCTCACCTCACACACAACACTGACCTCTGAAATAACTGCACAAACCTGAAGGAGATAAATCCTCATCATGGATGAGCTTCCTTTATAGGAAAAATATTCATCCAACTGATAGTACATTATCCCTTCTTTGATCTCAACTGGGTCTCTATCTGAACTGACATGCATGAGTTATTTAAGCTATACTATTCAGTTATGTGAAAATATTAGTTGTTACATGCATGCAAGCATTAACAAACTGAATCTCATTAATTTAACAACTTGTTAAATTAATATAACTAGACTTGACTCAGTTAACTGAGCCAACTAATTACAACTCATCCTTATCTCTTTAACTGATGGATAAATTCATGAATTAATAGATAAACTAATTGCATGATCTCACAAAGACTTCAAGTTTAATTTTCCATAACTAATTAACTCATGGAGATTAATTAATTAATATTTTAAACTGCTGGTAAGACCAAATTTGTGTTTACTTCCTATAGTTAGACCAAGGACTGCTATAAATAGGAAGGGACCCATAAATGTTATTTTTAGAACTTTCTATTTTTAGCAGTTTCATCTCTCAACCAATGTGGCCAATGACCTCACTGGCCAAACAGCTATTTTTAGACATGTTATTTTTAGCAAGTCTATTTTTAGCACATTCTAAATTTAGCATTTCTTGTTGCACACTTTTCAACACAAATCATATAAAAAAATAGATAATCATGTAATACATAAGGAATGTCAGGTTTTTTCAATCTAATACCAAGTATAATATAGAAAATTTATAGATTGAAATGAAAACATAGAATGTTAGGTTGAGTGAAACCATATATGAAAGTGCTAACAACTAAAATTACATTTAATGGGCAAGGTTAATTACTTTGTACATAAAGATCTAACTTTAACTATAACATAGAAACATTAGAAATGGAATGTTTGAGAAAATAGAATGTTAAGTTGATGAAGGGATATGATAAAGAATTGATGCTTCAAACTAAGTTGAGTTGGTGAGGTAGGTTTGCTAGGCCATCATGATTTAAAATTAACACTAGTATAGGGATATGTATACAAACATATAGTTAAGGAATAGAAGACATGACTAGTATAGAGGAATAAAAGCAATAGAATTTTACTTTAAGTATGTAAGAGCCATATAAGCCATATAATCTTCCATCATAGACTTTTAGAATTGAAAAAAAACTAATACCTATAAATTAATCCAGGAAAAAAAATAACATATAAATAGAAATTTTAAAATGACTAAAGAATGTTGAAATGAAAATAATTTCTAAACTCAAGTAGAATCATCTAGTCTTCCCAAACTTTAGAGTCCATTTTTTAATAATTTATCAATCAAAGTATCGAGTTACATGTAAACACAATCAAAAGAAGTGATCAAATCTAGCTTGACACTTTTTCTCATTTCTAAATAATGCATTTTATTCATAGAGCATAAATATGTAAATACATCTAAAGAATTGAAATAAACATATTGCAAAATCAACACAATTTCATGCCGACCAAGTACTTCAATAGACTTTAAGTTCTTATAACATTTGACTTTGACATATGACATGGTAGGGGCAAATACATGAAGATAATGTTTCTACAACACACTACATATTGATTTGTTATCGAAGGGAAAATAAATAATAAGTATTTTCTTAGTAAGGCATGCCTCCAATGGTCCCATGAAACCATATTTATTGTCATTAACTTCCTCACCACTATTAGCACTAATTACCTCATTACCATCTTAGGTTTTACATGCATTAGGATAGTTAAAATTTTGGACCTTTACACCAAATTGTCAATGTCATCTCAAAAACACATATGAGTGATTGTCATTTCTAGCTATAACTAAATTTTGCATGTTTTTATTTGTTCAAAACACACATGCACATTATAGATAAACTACTTTTCTCATGTTATTCATCATGCATTGTCCTTTTTCTCTATGGTTGGGAAAAATAGGGTTTTAGCTATGATAGGTAATAATATTGCATGGATTTTGGATTTATTAGTTGATGGAATATGTCAAAGTTTATTTTACGTGCTCCATATGTATGGTCACTTTACGAGAATGTGCCCTGAGGAGTTGCTTTCCAGTGAAGACACCCTGGAAGAGAGGACAATGGCTAACAAACATGAACACTTTTTGGCAAAAGTGGTAAAAGGAATAATGGACAATAAGACTTTTTTAAAAGTAGGTTAATTTCACAAGAAAAAAATAGAATTAAGAGAATACTTGCTATTACGAGATAAAAAATAAATGGAGAGGAGTTACATATATATCAAAATTATATATATATAATATATATATATATATATATATATATATATATATATATATATATATATATATATATATATTTATTTATTTATTTATTTATTCATTCATTCATTTACATTATTATTAAATGAATAAAGATTTTTTTTTTATTTTTTTTTATTTTTATTTTTTATTTTTTTAATATTATGGTACATTTTCTTGAAATAATTTGATTAAATACAATAAATTTAATATAAATATAACAATTTTGAATTTCATATTAAGAGAAATTATAAAATTAAGTTTAAAAAAAATTATTAAAAAAAAATTTATTGATTTTATTAACCTTTACATAAATATATGGTCACATATTTATAAATTATATAATACATAGTTCAAATGACAATTCTAAACACTTAAATTATAATATATCATTAAAATTTATATAATTTTTTTTTCTAACATAGTCATATTTAACATAAAAGAAAAATTTAGTTTTTATTTAATGGATAATTTACTAAACATTATTTTTCAAGACACTTATTATAAATATCATTTGGACACTCAGTATGGAGCCACAAATATTTTCTTATATTCATTATGTTTTCATTAATTTGATGATCTTATCCACTCATCCCATTTGAGAAAGTATATGATGATCTTCCTCATATCATATTGTTTGAGTAAATGCAACTTTGTCTACTTAATTACACACATGCTATCACAACACTTTTGAATTACCATTGTCTATATGATTATTTGTAGCCTTGAATATCAAAATTTGTTCTACATTTTTGCTATTCAATAACCTAAACACTTATACATGACATATTGGTCATTGTAAGATAGAGATTTTTTATGGTTAATCTAATTCTTAAGGTCCTATTGTTAACAAATTACAAATCTCTAAATAAAGAAATTTTGCTTGTGAAAATGAATATAATTTTTACTTTGTAAAGAGCTCATTCTTAAAAAATTTAATATTAAATTTATATTTTTAAAAATATTTAAAATCTAAATGATGGTTTATATCAATATATTCTCATGTTGTTATACTAAATTATAAAAGATATCTAATTAAAATCTAAAATTAATAATTAAAAAAATATATAATTCAAATAATAATTTAATAGATTTATAATATGAAAATATTTACAAGTTGAATGGTTGTTTATTGATGTATTAATATATTTTATTTGTTACTCAAATTCTTATATTAGTTTCTCAAAAATTGACTACGTCTATGCCAATATTTCTCTCCTCTCCCAACCTCACTCTGACCATATTTGTTGGTAAGGAGAGCAGAGAAAAATCTGAAAACATAAAGCCAATTTTTACGTAATTCCCATAAACATACTAGCCATATCACCCAAGAAGAAAAAAAAGAAAAAAAAAACAACTATATTTAATTGGAGGGTTGGTGCTTGATCATTTGCAGGGACAATAAGAGGACCTCACCCCTCATGCACATGATAATCAATACGATCCAACCTCACTTCAATTTCAACCAGTGTTTCATCAAAACTTCAATGATTGCAACGAATTGAAGCAAGGTGTTCCATAGTTTCTCCTTGTGAGAATTGCAAATCATTTATGTAAGCTATAATCTCATTTCTATCATCATACCTCTGCTCATGGAGAATGTACAGACTAGCATGTATATCGCAGAACTGGTCTGCAATAAAGGTTAGCATTATCATTTGTTGCACCATGTTCCCTGGTGGCGGTGCACGGTCATGGGCGACCTCCTCCTCTAGTACTACATCCTTCTCTGCACGCTCCTCCTCTCGCTCATCTTGGTCCCCAGGCTGACCACAACGACCAACTCCTCGCCTAGCCTCCCTCTCTATTGCAGAATGGCGATAGTCTGTGCCAAGTTTGCGATAAATGGCCCACTCTTCCCTTTAGGTCGACCAAGGAGAGGACCCACACCCGCCCAACAACCACACAATAAACAGACAGGTTGCACCCACCACTTCTTGGTCTCGACACCGCAACCCATTGAGAGGAAGCCTTCCAATGAACGCACCAAGCCCAGAAACCACCCAGGTCTCCAACCTTGTTGCTTTAGAGTGACACCGACTTCACAAAGGAGGTTGGTCGAGGGGAACCTATAATTTAGACAAGCTAAAGACCATCGACAAAAAAAAGGATAAATGGAAACAAAAAACCAAAATGCTAACACCCAAACCCCAACTACTTCTCGAATAAAACATAATTCTACAGTGACACCCCCTTAGACAAAGTCATAACCCCCACACCCTAAATCCCACACTATTCTAACTTTCACTGAGACCAGGTACCAAGCACACAAGAGCCACAATATTTCCCTCACCAGTTCCTCCCAACCTAATTGTGCCCATACCAGCGGGCATGCACAAGTGAAAGTCTTGTGCACACTCAATTTTCGTAGACCCTTTAAACCTCACTCCATACTCAACATCCAATTGCAACACAAAACTAATAAATCACATTTTATATAAAACTCAACCACCTTCTTGATGCTTCAGCTCCATCTGCGCCACTTGGGTTGCCCATATCCCTTGCTAGCTACACGCGTCATGTCACCTAGTTAGAGTCACATGAACCGTGGGACATACTTCATTACCTTCTACCTCCCACGTGCTTGTCACATTGCACACCCCATTGGGGAGATGGATTAAAATATTTATTTAAGTGACAATTAACATTAATATTTTTTTTTTCTATAATTTATAATGTTTTGAATTTTCAAAGGAAATTATGAAAGTATGTTTTTAATTATGATTTTATTAATACATATATGAGGATGAAAATGATTTTTTATCATACATAAGAGGAAAGGATTTGTAGGATAAATTAAGTAATAAAAGTATTTTTATAAGTAATCAATGTTAAACTTTACCATAAAATCAAGAGAGGTATCAAGAGTAAATGTTATTCGGATTTCTTTGCATTTTACATTTTCAATATATTTGAAAAACAAGGTTTCTATGATGTTCATTTATTTGAAACACATGGTATTTATGATGGATTAATAAAATTAGTTTTTATTTAAAGAATTTTTTTAAAATGGAAGTGGAAAAAAATGGATATGTTTATGATTATAAAGTTTTAAGATTGTAACTGGAATGGTTTCTAAAATGATGGATATGGTTTGATTATGAAAAGGGGTTATGGAAGGGGGTTTTCAAAAGGATAGATATATTTATGGCTGAAAAAAAGGCCACAAAGGATATTGAAAAAAATAAATCTCGAATCAAGAAAGAGGGATCAAAATTATAAGATTGGTTCCTTATAATAAATAAATATACTATTTTAACATTATATTAAACCTTTTAATGCCTCTCACTTACATGTCACTCCCTTCCATTACTTGCAGGATGTTAATTTCCTTTAAGAAACTCCATTCTAGTGAATTTAGATTGATGGAATGGACTGTATGTACCCATAAAATGTAATAGTTTTCATCATCAACACATGTCGATATCAAGATTGTGGATTCTACATTATCATATAAATGAATGTAATATTTTTCATTATTGATAAATTGATATGATCTTGTTATAGAAATGAATGTAGTATTTTTTAAATGAATGTAAAGTTTGTTCTAGATTCAAATTTTATTCATTTGATTGTTTTTTGTGTTAATTATACTTTTTTGGCAACCATGTTTTCCACCTACCTTTTACATATATGAATTGACTACTTATAGTTGGAAATTTGTCTCTAATGGTGCGTAACACATTGTTATTTTTAATTATACTACCTTGACATATAAATGAATGTAATATTCTTCATCATTGACATATTGATGGTGTTTTGTCATACAAATAGATGTAATATTCATCAATATTGACATGTTTTTAATATCTAACCTTCGATTAACTAAATAGATAGATTGTAACCTTTTACATTATATAAACATGTTGAAGTAGTGCTTCTTTGTTTTTAAATCAAAACAACCAGGTTTTATCATTGTAATTAAGATTATTTTTTAGAAAAAACCTTTTACATCTTTTCACCACCTATATAATGGTTTGATTGTTAACATTTTTCAAACTTATTAATAAATAAGTTAAAAAAAAAAAAAAAAAAAAAACAAAAAAAAAAAAAAAAAAAAACAAAAAAAACAAAAAAAACAAAAAAAACAAACAAAACAAAAAAAACAAAAAAACAAACAAAAACAAAAAAAAAAACAAAAAAAAAAACTAAAACTAAAACAAAAACTATATCCATAAAATATATCAATTATATCAATCTTAAAAAATAAAATGTAAATATTAAAAATACACTCCATTATAATTTAAAACAAACCCATATAGATTACACTTCATATATTTTCTATTCCATTTGGTGTAATCTTATCTTACTTCGCAGATATTCTAGTTATATTTTTAAATGGTTTTAAAAAAATATTAATTAAAATAATGCATGTTAAATTAAATAATACTATTGAGGTGAATCACTTTGTTTATGTATTTTTTTCTAATAAAAATAATTTCTCAAATAAAATAAATAATATTATTAAACTATATAATATTATTAGAGTCCATGGAACAACTTAATTGATGAACACATTTTTATGAAGTCCTATGTAAACAATGATATTCCTTGTTCAATCTTTTTGGTCAAACAAACAAAAAAAGACTATTCAATATTATTAGACTTCTGAATATATATTAGTTAACTAGTAGTACCTCCCAACTTTTATTATATGGAAAGATACTCTCCTAGGATATATGTTACCAAGGGTTATTGATTTTAATGAGTGTGCATGGGCCCAGGGTAGGTTCCTTATGCCAATGATACCTACTAGCTTCTATCAATTGGAAAACTATTTTCCTCAAGAAAAGTTTACCATGATTTATTGGTTTTAGTGTTTTTGGTTGCTGTTGTGAATTGAAATGTTACAATTTATTTGGAAGAACCACAATGGTGTTACCAAGTGTTAAAATGCAACTCTAATTTTGCATAAAGTGTAGTAATTATCCCAAATTTCCTAGAATCTAGAGTTTAGGTAGCAAGCCTAGATTGCTTGACAACTAGTTCAAGGTGCACATGCTAGAAGTTTAACTCAAGTATTTCACCTTTTGGTTCCAACCATTAAACATGTCAAAATATATTGTTCAAATTCTAGCTTAACGTTTTCACTAACCAGTTCAAAACTTACAACAATCAATCTATGCATATGAAATTGTAGATAAGTTGCTAGATAGTCACCTATGATTTGTGTAAGGTTTGATGTTAATCAAGTAAGGTAATGACCAATTCAAGTACAACAATAATTAGCTTAAGCAAGAAACAACTAGATATCAAGTGTAACAACAATGATTGTAGGTCATATAAATTTGAAAGCGTTTATCAAGAATTTTGCAGTAGAGTTAAAGACAATTTGAGCATAATATTACTAAATTCATAGGAATGTATTATTACTTTCCCACATATCAAGAGATTCATAGGAATGTGTTATCAAGGTTTTGGAAGGCCCAATTACACTTTCAATAGAATAGTAGCCTCAAAAAGTGTATTTGTAAATGTTTTCAAGCCCTTTCAACAAATGGGAAATATTGTTTAATCTATCAAGTTTAGGATTTTGTTCCAAGACATGAACCATTAGCATGACTTCATTAGTATAAAAATATATTTTGGAAAATATAAGGAGTTGCATTAAACTAACTATGGTGGTTTTCATTTAAAATCAATTTATCTATCAATAAATAACTTAAAAGATTTATATATTCATTTTAAATTTCAAAGTAAGTGAAAAAATAACAATGTAACATTCATTTTAGGAGAAACATGGAGAAGCCTTCAAGGGGGAAAAACCCTAACTTAACCATCAGACATCTTGCAACAATCCTTATGGTGTGTGCATTGTTGGGAGGGTGGCAATTTCCAACTTCTAGATCGAGATTTGCGCTCCTTAGACGAGCATTATTCCTTCGATTGAGCAATTTTGACGTGGTTTGTGTCAAAAATTACTACACAAATCACGACAAGTAGTTTTAAGAGCTTGATTGAGCCATTTGCTTGACCAAGCATATAAGCTTGATTGAGCACTTTTTTTTTAAATCCACACCCATTTATTTTGGTAGGATTGAAAAGAGCTTGATTGAGTGCTTAAGTAACCATGGGTTACATAAACGGTCGATTGAGGGTTTGTTTTATAGCTCAATCAAACAATATTTAAACCTTGAAATAGGTCGATTGAACATTTAAAAACACTAAATTAAACTAATTTTTTTCGCTTTCGACCCACATACTTACCATAAAAAATATAAATAACCTCCTATAAATTCACCCAACATTAACATTAATAAATAAAAATTATTAATTTTAATATATATATATATATATATAATTATCATAACATAAATTATTAATTTTAAAATAAAAATAATATAAATAAAATCATAACTTTTTTCATTAAACCAGTGGCAACTTTTACCTACCATGGTATTATATCTATAATCACATAATAAGCCAAATAAAAACACCCAAAAAAATAGTTCACGAAGTATGATTCAATTAAATTCATTAATTCAATTTATAAATAAAAATTTACTTTTAAAAAATAATATTATAAAAAATTATATTTTTCATTAGTTAAGTAACAATCAATAAATGAAATCTATTATAAATGAAATACTATTTTTAAAAATGCATTTATATTAATAAATAGATATATTTTCAATTGGAATTATGGTTAGGCTAAATAGTTGTTATCTTTTTTTCCGAGTTGAAATCACTATTAATGACATAATAAATTATAATGCTTTGATAAATATTATGGCTGCATGCTTATAAATATTGTTATATTGGCTTCAGGGTTTAGTGAACTTAGAATATAATATTGTGAATTTTCAAGTGAATATAACCTTGTGAACTTTTAAGTGAATAGACTTCTAAATTGGTATAGTACCAGTAACCACAATCTAACCCTAGAGTTAAAAGAGAGACTCATTTGTTTCCTTGAAAAAAAATAAATATTACAACTAAAATAATGTATTAAGAATAAAACCATTTATATTGATT
>APFE031205124.1:0-76323 GCA_000404065.3 Pinus taeda
CATATTAAATACATGACTGAAAAGTAGGTAGTTGAAACCATCCTCCTAAATTCTAGGAACAACTCCTAAAGTAAGAAGGTAACGTTACAAGCACATAACCATTTCTTCATTATTTCTAACTACTCATTGTTAATCGATTGTGACAGTCTGTGATGATTATTTTGAAATCCTACTAAGTTCCAGCAACTCTTGTGCTGACGTGGCTCTCATATTCAGGAAAAAGTCTTGCTAAGCCGAAGTCGGCTATCTTAGGATTCAGATTTGCGTCCAACAAAATATTGCTTGCTTTAATATCCCTATGAATAATCCACAGTTGAGAATCCTCGTGCAGATAGAGAAGCCCACGATTTTGGGGATGATGTGTGAGGGAGAGGAAGGTTGTAGTGGTAGAGGAAGTTGGAGATATTTGCAGAATGAAGGAACTCGGGAAGAGAAGCACGCTGAGGAGGTTCGAGAAGCTATGAAGGATCAATAAGAGGACTTGCTCGAGATAGTTCAAGGGTTAGCCGAAGGAGAAGGAAGAGTTGTTGAGATTGTGCTCTTCTATTACAGTGTTTATAATTCTATAGGGTAGTCATTTGTGTGCTTGTAGCTATTTTCCAACCTATGTGCAAAGAAAGAAGTTTGTAGTAGAGTTAAGGGTGTTTTTTCTTACAATGTAATAATTGTTGTATGGTGTCATGAGTATATATTGAAGGTTGGTGCGCTGAGTTTTTAATGACTTTCATTGTAGCGCGTTGCGCCTGTTTTTCTTATGTTAAAGTAATGGAAAAAACAATGGATTTACCCATGTGCATTGGTGTATAAATATATTATGTTCTTGAATATTGTTTTCTATTCATTGATTGTATAATGGTATAGTGTAGAACCAATATTTCTTAATATTTTGTACGACTAAGATAATTAATATCATTAGTATAGCTTTATCACATTAATCTTATGTTTATCGAATGATGAGTTGCGTAGATGTTGTTAAAGAGGTTTTTGAAGGAATCGAAATGTCTTGATCATAATACTATTGTGGGTAATTAATAGTGCGTTAACTAGCTTGTGTAAGAACATGTGAAGCTCGTATGACGCATACTTGCAAAATAGTTGTTAAGTGTTTGTTTGATAGGTGTCTAGAACCTTGCATTGTAAGATTAAGTCCTATGTCGTTGAGTGACAATAATCTCATGACTCTGGAAACCTGGTTCCAACAGTCCCCCATAACACCTCGAGTGAGGCTTCATACACTTCGTGGGTGATGCCGAAAGGTCCAGCATTGAGCAAGTTTGTTAGCTGAAAAATGCAATTTGGGGTCTGTCATAATTTCGAATGCCAACAAATGGTTCCATTCAACATTGTGAGGACCATGATCAATGTACAATGGGATTATTTTGCGACAAATATGTAGAAACCATGGAATCCCATCAATGAGGAATTACTCAATGGCTTAAGAACAAGTAGCATGAATTTGCAGCAAAATAAATTGGGGGTAGGAGACTCAACACAGAGAAAAGCTTGAAGAAACATATATTTACTGAAATTCATGAGGCTTTATTTGGAGAATTCCTAAATATTTTGATAGAGTGGGTTTAGCGACTGAAGGACAATAATCCAAATTATTGCCATAATGGACCAAGATAGTGGACTCCAGAGGATGTGTGTTAGTTGCAAGTGGTAAGTAACAAGATCTCACATGTTGTCAATTTATGTTTTGTGAGTGTAAAAGAAGGTTATATTATGGAATTCAGAGTGGAAGCAACAATATCCTATAGTGTGTTGCAAAGGAAATTCTTGAAGGGTCCGCAAGGTAGATTCATACGGTCACTACCATTACCCATTAAAATGCTATTATGTGACCACAGAGTTCTATCCTTCGAGTCAGACAACATGAGCGGTTAGACTAATCATGCACCAAGGGGAAAGTGGAGGAGAACTAGGGCGTAATCGGAGCCAAGGAGAGATGGAAGAATTAAAAAAGACTATGGTAGAGATTGAAGGTAGGTACAAGATTACAGATGTGAATGTGAAGATGTAAGATGAAGCTAGAATATATGGAGGGTGGCACATTGAGGAGTGGATGGAGATTTTGACGAAGTAATGTGGGAGGAGGTTAGTTAGCGTTGATGCCCACTCTAAGGAGGATCCCAAGAAGAGGGGCAAGAAAAGGCTACTATAGGATAAGGAGTAGTGCAAGTGATCAAACCTATGAAGGAACATAGTTCGGTACCCCACGCAGAAAAGTGGAGGAAGAAGAGAAGTTATGTCCATGCAGCATGGATTTTTTGAACCCTAGACAGTAGAATCATACCATGCTTGGTGTCGAACCGATGACCCCACCCACATCTACAAATATAGAGGCAAATACTCAACATGTGTAACGAATAGTGTAGAAGGTAATCATAGTAAAGAGGGTGGAGGTACTAGTAGCAGTAGAGTTAGTCAAATAGTATGTGGAGTGTCGTAGAGTGCTCAAGTTTAGTCTAGTGCATGGAGAAGTGCACAATTTTCTAGTGGCATAATAGGTGTGAAAAGAAGTACTTCATCAAGGAGTATTGTGCAGAGTACGATGACAAGTGTAGAATTGAGGATGCCTATGTTTCATGGTGTTAGGAATGAAGATTAAGAGAAAAAATTATTTGTTTGTGGGATTGTTTGGATATGAAAATAGTTTCTAGATGAGGAAATAAAGATTGCGTAGTTAGAGGATTCCTTTAGGGACAATACATTGACATGGTACATGAAGTACAAGTGTGCGACTCTAACTGGACATGCCACGATGCTAAATGAAATTTAACCATTAATCAGATAATTTCAGAAGTCTAAATATGATTCCCAATGCATTACTAACTAGAGGGAGACAAAGCATGGTTCAAGCGAGTTGGTATGGGATTTTGATCAAAGCTTTATGATCTTGAAGGATAGGCTGACGATTGAGATTTGATGTGTAACATAAATAATGGTTCATTGCTAGTTTTATTCTTAATATTAGGATGCCATTAACACAATAAAGAAACAATTCACAGTTGAAGACATTAGAATTTGTGCTGAAAATGGGCACTTCTCCAGTAGGGAGCAGAGAAAATTGTGGTATGGCACAAGTGCAGTCTCAGATAGTGACATTGACTCTTCAGTTATAGGGTCTAACTAAGGGGAAAGAGAAGTGAGAGGAAGTGTGGTGTAATATGTGTAGGAAAAAATGTCACCACATAAATGCTTGCAAGTTGATGACATACTATATGGGAACCGATGTAGCTAATCCTCTTGCGCAGGGTAGAGGAATGTGGTGTGAAGTTTGATGAGTATGGGGTTACACCCCATAGAATTGTTCGATCATGTAGAAGTATGAGGTGAATGCATGAACTTTATTTTGTGACTTTTGCAAATTGCTGTCGCATGATATCCAACATTTTCACACATTAGAATTGTTGCACAAATGTACATTTGATTCATTTAGGGTATAGGGACCCAAAGGAACTTAAGATACAATGAGAGGCTTTAACCATCGACGATATAATTAGATTGGAAAATATAATCAGCCTAGACAAGGATAGGGAATGACAACTAGAGGTCTAAGAGGACTAATGAGAGGAAGAGAAGGATTTGGAAGAGGTTGGGGACCTCTTGCATGTTATAATTATGGACAATAAGGACACCTTGTACGAGCTTTTCCTAATCCATGTTGTACATGTACATATTGTAGGGCACAAGAATACACAACTGAGAATTTCCCATAACTGATTTCCAAATGGTAATAGAAGATGGTGCCAAATGTATAAATGATAGTAGTTAATCCTCGTAGGACCCAACAATGAGTTGCTGCAATAACTTGAGGAGGTGTTAGGATAAGACTCGATGCTGTGAAACCTAGGACCTCGCAGCTGCAGTGAGTTAGAAGGGCACCTTAAACTCCTCCAAATTTTGATCCCTCCCAAGAGAAGGCAATGTACAAATAATCTCGAAGGGAAATGGCCATTTCAGAATGGAAAGATGAGACCTGCTCAGAGAGGTGGTGATGCTAGTTTTCTATGATGGCACCACCTCTAGAGAATCTATGACAAAGGCGGATCCAATTCATAAGTTATTGCAAATTTTCCTTGAGCTGGTGAAAAGTGAATAGACATTGGATAACATGTGCAAGATGGAGCAGTGTACTAAGAAAACTGAAGTAGCTACTGCACGAGCATAGCCACACGTAGTAAATTAGGTAGCACGAAGGAAAAGGACAAGCAAAGAATTTAGGTTTGGTGCACAAGTGGGATACTATGAAATGAATAATATCATATTGGACTTAGGGTTTGATGTGAATATTATGCCAAAAATTACTTGGGAAATGATGGGGAAGCCAAGGTTGACATGGTCTCCTATTCATCTAAGACTAGCCAATCAATATCATGTCTTCCTAATTGGTAGGTTGACCCGTGTATCAATAGATATTGATGGGGCTACAAGTACTTCTAACTTTGGAGTTATAGATATCATTCATGACACCAATCCATACCCTTCTCTGTTATGAATTGATTGGGATTTTGATAATCAAGTAATTATTAACCTAAAAAAGAGATACATTATTTTCGAAATAGGGGACATTCAAGTTATAACATCTTTGGATCCTTCGAGAAGGAGACTGGTACATTGAGCTAGTTAAAGGAGAGTTGAGCCAAGAAGAGTTGGACAATATTTACAATGTGATAGCACCTTGGGAGGATTATGTGAACCCTACCATGGATGGGATGTTGATATAGCATAGCGTGGGGTCTTTCACTTCTAACTCAGACGAGTTGTTGGAAAACTAGTAAAATAGACTACATGAGACCAATACTCCAAGACACAGACACCTTCACAGAGTAGTGCATTGGATCGGTACCAAGGTGCTCAACTCAACCTGATTTGATGTATTGTCCAAATTAAATATTTTTGTGCAAGATTTTGAAGATCGAATATTGAAGCCTATAAGGATTCCCATGCTACACGTTGCATTGCGTGCTATCCTAGCTAGGTTGTGGGTTGTGCATAAGAGTCATATTGCATGATGGAAACAATGCAAACAATTATTGTGCATCAAATTTGGAACCAATTTTGGGGTGCCTGGGTAGAAATTATCATGCATGGAATGCCCAAGGCCATATTTTAATAAGTGTCTTGCAACATAGACTAGAGGATGGGTGACGCAACAAGAGTGGGCACATAGATTTGTGCATACACTAGATATTGTTCCCATGAGCTAGTATATTGAGTTGGAAGTGTGCAAAAGGAAAAAGGAATGAAATGAGATGGTGCAAAGCTTTAAAGTTACCTTTATTTTTTAGGAAGAAGAAAAAACACTCGACAAGGCTTTGAAGGTACTGCGACAGAAGATTTTTACCAATCGATAGCCAATAGCGATAAAAGATATACCACTATGTCCTACGCACAAGTATTTGTAGCAGATACAAGAGTTCATGGAATTTTATAATGTAGCAAAGATAGGAGAAGATGATGATGATCTTATAAATTTATAGATTCCATAAATTGAAGGGGAGCATCTAGTGAGTGGACCAGAATTGCAATCAACCAAGCATGTGCAACCTATTAAAATTAAGAAGGCGAATATAGGGACAAAGGAAAATCCAAAAATGAAGTTATAGGGGACTATTGGGATGATGAAATGGTAGAGAAGGTTTCCTACCTACTACACAACTACCAATATTTGTTCCCCAACACATTTGAAGAAATGGATGGAATATTCAGAGAATTAGGCAAGATAAAGATTCCATTATAAACTTGAGGCTAAGCTTGTAAAACAATGACCTTATTGGTTGAATCTAGCATATAAATAAATGGTCAAGTGGTAATTGGACAAGATGCTACAAGTAGGGGTCATTAAACCAGTAGAAGAATCTGAGTGGATAAGCTTGATGGTGGTCCAAAATAAGAAGAAAAGGGAGATCAAAGTTTGAGTAGACCTTCGTAAGCTAAAAGATGCGTGTGTGCACAATCCCTTCCCTACTCCTTTCAATGACTATAATGAAGAATGTGGGTGGATAGGAAGCTTACTCATTTACTGATAGAATGGGCTTGCTTCCAATACAAGGTCATGCCATTCATGTTTAAGAATAAACCAACCATATTCTCACGCACAATGGTTGTGGCAATTAAGGAATTTATTTGTAAATTTTTAGAGGTGTATCTAGATGACTAAACTGTGTTCAGTCTATTGAAGAGGCATATTGAGGTTTTGTGGCTATTGTTGGACATGTGCAAACAGTTGTAGATCTCATTAAACATAAAGAAATGTATATTTTTTTCACCTTTTGGTATCTTGTTGGGGCACATTGTCTGTAAGATAGGTTTGCCAATGGACCTAGCCAAGCTCGCAGTAATAGTGGATCTACCACCACCCACATCAACTAGGAAATTGCGGTCTTCCTTGAGACATACAAGACATTATCGAAACTTCATCTAAGTATACACTTTGATTACTTACCCTATCAAGAAGTTGTTTAAGAAAGGGACCAATTTTTAATGGAACGATGAGTGTCAACAAGATTTGGATACCTTGAAGGAGAAACTGACCCCTGCATCAATTTTGGTATTCCCATATTGGCACAAGGAGTTCCATGTGCATGTTGATGCTTCATTTATTGAATTGGGTGTGATTTTAGCACAAATTGAAGATGGAGAGATTGATCATCCCATTTATTTTTCCAACAGGAAGTTATCTACAATTGAGCAAAACGATACCCAGACAAAGAGAGAAGGACTAGTAATGGTGTATTCACTTCAAAAGTTTAAGCATTACTTGCTAGGAAATAAGTTCAAATAATAAGTTCAACAATCCCATGTGAGGGAGGAGGATTTGCAAGTGGCTATTCTATTTCCAAAAATATGATTTTCAGGTGGTCTAGCCTACAAACTAAATGAAGGTCCTGACCACTTGTCTTACCTGACCATGGGCGAGGATGCACCGAATTTGGAGGAAAATCTACCAGATGCATAGTTTTTTGTTGTGCATATGGTAGATGTCCATTCCAAAGAGATTGATAAAATTTTTAGTACACGGATGGCACCAGAATAGTATACTATTGCACTGAAGAAACAATTAGTAGTAAAAGCAACCGACTACCAGCTAATTGCAGGTTCCTAGAACAAGTTAGGTGTAAATGGAATTTTTTGCAAGTGAGTATTGGAGCATGAACGACCTACGATTTTGACTGAAGTGCATGCAAGCATCACTAGAGGACATCATGCAGGATAGGCTATAGCACAAAAGATATTTGACACAAGATTATGGTGGCTTACTCTACATATAGATGCTAAGGAGTTTTGGAGAACTTGTGACATATGTCGATGAGTGGGGAAGCCTTCCGAAAGATACAATATGCCCTTGGATCCAAGCTCACTCTAAAACCATTGGACAAATGGAAAATTCATTTTGTGGGCCCAACCAACCCACCCACAAGGATAACTAGCATGCTATACATAATCACCGCCACTAACTATTTATCTAGATGGGTCAAATATTGCAACATAGAGACAATTGCGTGTTTCTTATTTAATAATGTAGTTACCATATTTTGATGTCTGGGGATTCTAATGAGTTATCAAGGCACACAATTTTTGAAAAAGACTATTGCAACACTAACTAAATAGTTATAGTTCTATCATCAGAAGAGCATAGCCTACAATCTACAAGTTAATGGTATAGTGGAGTCTTTTAATAAATATTGGACACAGCTCTTACCAAGGTATGCAATGTGTAGCACGATGACTAGGATTTGAGGATATCAATAGTTTTGTGGGCCTATTGGACCACATGCAAGAATTTAACTGGAAAAAAACCTTTTCAATTAGTGTATGAGGAGGAGGCAATAATGCCAATGGAATTTTTGGTGTGAATATTGCACATTATAGTAGCCATGCAACTATCAAAGTCTGACGCAATGAAGTAGAGGTTACAAGAGTTACTGCAACTGGAGTAGGATCGCATAGTAGCCAACTTTAACCAAGAAGTGTAGAAAACCAAAGAGAAGGCATGACGTGACAAAAGAATTAAGAAAAAGTCATTTCAAGTTGGAGATTTGGTACTGTTGTATGACAACAAGTTTTTACGAAACTCGAGAAAATTCTAGATGCTTTCGACAGGACTGTACATTATCCAACACATGACAAATGTGGGAGTGCTACAATTGAAAATTTTGGATGGTACTTTGTGAGAGGGTTTTGTTAATTGGAGCTGATTGAAGTTGTACAAGGATAATTGAGCTCTTGTGCATCATACATGAGAAGAAAAAGGATTCTACTTGTTGGACATAAATACTATGTTGATTATGGTTGATACTAGATTCATATTGTTTCTAGTTTAGAGTTACTAAATATTGTTTGTTCTCTATTGTTATAGTAGAAGTTATAAGATGGTTTTAAGATAAGTTACACTAAGTGCAAATATAGAACATTGTGCATCAGAGGGATTTTTGCGCACTAGTAGTGGTATAACACATAGTGCATAGTGTTGGGGTGATCCTAATCAGAGAAAGTCTATGTGCAGAAATGGCGTGATTGTATGACAATGTCAGATAAGTAAGCTTATTAATCAATGACACTATGATCAGTAGAATGATCAGTAGAATTACTCCAGTCGTCGAATCAAGCCAGTATTTCGACAATGGCAGACGATATGAAGTGAACCATGTGCTAAGAAGAATAATAATCACACTTAGCAGGGTAATAACTATTGAAAGGAAAGAAATTAACTTATGACATCCTAAATCAGATTATTGGCAATAGGAATGTGTTGGGTCCTTCGTTTTTTGAAGATATTTTTGGAAATAAGATTGCAGAGGAGTCACGGAGAAGAAAATGGATAGATATTTCAGAAGAAGGCCACCTGAAAATAGAAAAAGACATATAATTAGTGTATACTGGGACTCGCACAACTACAAGAAAAGGAAACACATGCTCAATTTTGAAAGGATCAAGAAGGATAAGGACAAAAGAACCATATTTTGTCAAAGTGGAATGGATCAAGATCAAGATCAAGATCGAGGAACTTGTGTAACGACCAAATCCAGTTAGTGAGTCTATAAAAGAAGCCACATATGGGAAAATCGGGAAGTTAGAGCTTGAAGCTAAGATAGTATTTCGATCTACTCAGCGTTTATGTGTTGAGAATCCATAACTTGCACAAATTTATGAGTCTTTTTTCTATGAATTGTAATGTTCTATTGTAATGTATTTGATTTTAAGACATGAGAACGCACAAGTTTGTGTGGATCTATGTTGTAATGACTTCCTGAATAATAAAGAAAGTGTTGCAGGAATGATTTGTGTTATATGTCTTGATGAATGTGTGACCCCTTTAAAATTTTAATTATGTTTACATAGTTATCTATCTATTAATTCTTGTATGGTTGGCTTGTAATTAGATTTGATTGTGATCGATGATATTGTGTCTGAACTTAATAAATAATGCGATGATGGTTTTGGTTTCACTCCAATCATCTCGATCTCTCTTATCTTTGCTTGTTCTGGCATCCCTCGAGTGAGATACTCCTTTTCTATGAAGGGAGTGAAAATGTCGACAATAAGCTAAACTACGAAGGTACTTTGTTGGTGATCTTAGGCCAAAATATAGCGCAAAATGTATCAAATTTTTTGCCAACAAATGGTTCCGTTGTCGGGGCCCTAAAATTACAAGAGGAATTTATATCGTGGTTTCTAGAATTCTTAGTAGAGGTATTCAGGATTCGTGGCATGGGAAGATTTGTCATCTTATTCTATAATAGGGTCAATTGAGACATAAGAGTCTAGATGGGTAAAAGAAGAAGTTTTGTATGTTTATTCTACTTGTGGCTAATGCAAAATATTTTTCTTCAAGTTCATTGAAGTATTATAGAATTGGTTGAAGCGATTGCAAGTTAAATAAGGATTTGGAAGTTGCCTTAGGCTCCATAGAGACTGATCTCCATCTAATTTGTTTGAACTTCACTAATTAGATATAGATCTAACAAGTGCTATTGATTTTTGGGTAAATGCATCATTAGAAGGAAGGCTATATTATTGACTTTGTAGCTGAAAAGCATCAGTCCTTTTCTAGAGTGAAAGTAGTATTTAATTTTTGGTTTCAAGGAAGATTGTTGAAAGAGATCCCACTTTGGATCAAAGTCTTGATGGTTGAAGAAAATCTACTACTGTTCCAGGAAGATCAAATGGTTTCTTCAAACACTTAGTGTCGAGGATTGGATCTAGGGGGAGGAACGTTATGCCATTGTGGAAAATGAGGGGTTGTTGCAATGGATCAATAAGAGTTGCATAAGGCACGATATTTTAGATCATTTTAGAGTTAAACGATAGATGACGAGTGGAAAGAAATGAATTTGCAGGAAATTAGGTGTAGAAGAAGGGAATTACAAAGGACAAGAGAAGCGGTGAAAATTTCAACATCACGAAGGAACAACATGGGTAGTCCAGAGTTGCAAGGAAAAGGAGAGAATCATGGATCTCCTTTTAGCGAAATAGGGGACGTCAGAAGATGGGTCACAGGGAGCTCGAATGGCAAAGATAGACCCTACTCAAAGTTAAGAGGATTTCATATTCTTGAGCCAACTATACAACTGATTACAATGCCTGGTGACATACTCTAGTAGATGATGATATGCATTTTGTGATGAGGTGATTATTATTTGAAGATCACTTGGTTCTTACTAGTGGCTCTGCAGCATAGTGGTACAACTCCTCCTATCCCTAACCTTCCCCTTGTATTGTATCAAAATGCTTATTATTTCTTTTCTAAGTTGAGGAAGACTCTAAAACTTCAGCAAGTACATCTTAGATATAGTACTAGTAGTTCTAGTGGAGGAAGTAGTTTTAGTAGTGGTTTTCAGACAAGCTTTTTATATGCCATTTTGTCACATATGTTCAATGGACCTGAAAATGGGATAAATAAGCATCCTAAACACTTTATCATTATCCCTTTGCAAATCCATAACCATATCCTCTCCAAAAATTCTAAGCTTATGGTACAATCAGCCTAAAAAACATGCTTTTGTCCCAGCGCAACCTGCCCTTTGGTCCACCTGCACTGGCCGCATGTTGCATAACTTAGCAGTTGCACTGATCTGTGTAGGTTTCTCTACTTTGAAAGTGCATTGATTCTAGAAATTCGGGAAAAATAAAAAATCTTTTTGTTGACAGTGTTGGACCCGCCAACATTCAGGGGATCTCCCCGATGTTATATCCCAATTAGATTTCACACCATTTAGTGTAGGAGTCTCATTCAGTATAAAGGATTGGTTGTTGAATCCTTAAATATTTTCCTTGAATTTAACTGTCACCGAGAGAGAGGGATGAAATGATGTCTTTGAAAAGCAAGAAGATGTAGGCCCCCTCTACAGGGTCTGGGGCAATGCCCTGGGGAAATTGTTTTTGGACCCTATATTAGGTGGGTGGACCTACCTATGGTTTTTTGTATGGTTCTTGCACATGATTTTGGGTGTGATTGTTGGGAAGTGGATCCCCCCATAGCATGTTTTTGGGGCTTAAAGCCCGAGTTTCAGTCAATGTAATGTAAAGACTCCACGAAGTAGGGTGCGGAGCGCGAGAGTCTAGGGTTGTCCACCCTAAAATAATGTAAAATAATGTAAAGTTGAGTCGGCCTACCCATGGTCCGTGGACCATGGGATTGTATAAATAGAGTGAGGCTCTAAGTGAAAAGAGAGTTCTAAGTTTTGAAAAAGGAATAGATAGATGTGAAGGCATGGTTAGAAGATAGAAGTGGATCTGAAGTGTATGGGTTGTAGTGGTACGTAGAGGCTCTGCAGCTGAGTGCGCAGACCCTTGCAGCTGAGTGCGAAAGGCCTAGTAGAGTCTGCAGCTTAGTGCGCGGACCCTTGTAGCTGAGTGCGCAGGGCAGAGTCGGGTCTGTAACTAAACTTGAGTATTAATAAAGATAAGATTGATTCAGAATATTTTGCGTCTGTTTGTAGATCTATATTTCTATGTTCTAGTTATCTTTATGCATTTATATTGTTTTCGAGCATGCACGCTTATCTGAAAGTTGAATAAGTAATAAGAATATTGGGCCTACACAAACTAACTTAAGCACTAATATAATAGCACAGTAAGAATTGGATCGGAATAATACTGTATTCACAAAGGTGCGCATGGGTTGCAAAGAATAGAAAGTTATGCGGAGCAGTGCAACATGCAGATTAGGATTGCAAACCTCCAGAATCTTCATCAAGACATCCCTAGGGTGCGGAAAATTGGTTCCAGCAGCCTCCCATACTACTTCAAGTGAGACCTCAGTGCGCGATCCGCGGACTGTCGCCGAAAGGGCTAGTAGTACCGGGATTTGCTTGGCTAAACTCACTGCTAAACGTGGGCCAAGCCCCATGTAGCCAACAAATGGTTCCATTGCCGGGACCAGGATATGCCTAAGGGATGTCTGATGTTGTGCCACTGGAACCCAACAAAGAAGGAAATTAAAGAGTGGTTGGACAAGAAGATTCACGAGTTTGCGACACAGGAAAATAGAACTACACAGGTATCTGAGAAAAGGTGGCTGGATCATTACATGTATACTGAAATCCACAAGATTTTCTTTGCATCCTTTCCCTCTGAAATGTATGAGTGGATCACGAGATTAGTCAATAGCCAGGGAAGGTGTAAGCTTGACCAACCGATAGTGTGGACTTTGGAATTAGTGCGCAGATTAGAGGCATCAGAAGACAAGATCACGTGAGTTGTGGACTATTGGCTCGACTAGATAATAGGGGGTTTATCACTGAGTTTACGATAGACACGACCATGAGCTATGACGAAGAAAAATGACATTTTCTCAAGGGATGACGAGGTAAGTATATTAAATTTTTGAATACCTGGAATAAGATGTTGTTGTGTGAAAATTGGGTTAGGCGAATACATTAATGTTTGGAACGACGTGGATCAGAAAGATCTACAAAGGTAGAAGGGAATTAGGAAACAGTCCCTTAATTTCACCTTCGCCAGAAAGTGAGGAAGAGCTCACTTTGGTCTCTCTGAGAAGTGTGGTCAGCTTGATAAGGCAGCGCATTCCGCAGTTACCACCTCCACCCATGCCACCACTCACTTCACCTCCCTCGCCTCCATCTCCACCCACTCCACTTCCACCACCCCCGCAGTTCAGCATGGTGAGCATGAACAAGCTACCCATATTCATAGGAGTAGGGAATGAGGATTCAGACCATTTTTGGTTCTTGGTAAGAGCAGTGTGGGAAGCACAAGGGGTCCCGGATGACAACATTAAGAAGGCTACATTGGTGAGTGCGCTGCAGGATTGTGCGTTGACATGGTATATCAGGCACTGTAATGACCACCCAAATGCAGGGATAGCAGAGATCTACAATGTGTTGAACATAAAATTTAGCCAGCCGAAATCAGAGACACTGTCAATCATCGGGTTTAAAGAGATCGCAATGCTTCCAGGAAAGACCCCCTAGGATCTGGATTAGCGGCTGAAGAGTATGATCCGCGAGGCTAATATGACACTAATGAATGCGCAGCACCATGCATGGTTTGTGGCATCTTTGACATCATAGCTCAGGATGGCACTGTCACAATAGAAGCTTTCAACCCATGCCGAAGTGTTGGAAATAGCGATGAGGTTGCATGAGACCCTGATACAAGATCTTGGGTTGGGAGTTCAACAAATCCATGCAAAACTATAGAACCTTTGCCCTGAAATGCAGAGCTTGAAGCAAGATAGGGCATCGCGGCAAGAGGCGCATGAGGAAGTATGGTGCATAAAATGCAAAGACCAGGGCCATGACAAGGATCACTGACCAGTATTCGCAAACTACTTAGTAGGAGGGGGACCAATGCCATTGAGACCAGAGGCACAAGCACGGTCGGGTGCGACACCCACGCTATGGTGCACGATCTGTCAAATAGGAGGAAAACACATGACAGATAATTGTCATTTGTTACAGAAGTATACACCGACTCCTCAGCAGTTGTTTTGTAATTTCTGCAAGTCAGTAGGCCGCAACGAGCGCACTTGTCATAGTTACAAGTTAATGATGGATCAGACCCCAGCCTATAGGGTGCAGACTAAAATGCGAGGCCTCAACCCAGCTGCAGGGATGGCGCGCACTGGATTCTAGTGGCAAGGTCGAGGACGAGGAGAAATGGGACCAGGAAGGGGCCGCAGACAATTATTTTGTTACAATTGTGGAGGACCAGGGCACTACGCCCACAATTGTACCAACCCGACGAGAATATCATGTTCATACTGTGCTCAGTTTGATCATGAAATGGTAGATTGTCCTATGTTGATCGCACAGATGTGCGAGAAAGGGGTACTCTAGCCTCCTCCGACTCAAAATATCCAAATGATGAGGTCTGAACGATGCGAAGAAGACCCAAATGTGAAGATGGTGCTCATAAGCGGTGCGACCACAGGGGAGGATAAGGGGAAGTAGCCCGAGGAAGATACATGGGTTTGCAATGCTCCTACAAAGGAACCTGAGTTTGACTTAGAATGAACAAAGGAGATGTTGATGGAAGCTAAGAAGAGCTTCGTGGATGCCTCCACTTTAGGTAGTAAGGATCAACAAGAGCCAGGGATGGATCCTTCTATGCTTACTACCTTTCTAGAGACATGCATGAAACTATTGTGCGACAAAATGGCAGTGAAGAGACTACAGGATCTAATCACTCGACGCACAGGGTCGGGAGAACTGCTCGTAGTCAAGAAATTAGGAAAGCATGCCTTGCGTACTGGAAGGGAAATGAGATTGATGGTGCAGATTGGTGAGTACGAAATGGATCAGGTCATCTTAGATCTAGGATCGGATGTGAATGTGTTACCAAAGCAAACATGGGAATGCATGGGCAGGCCCGCGTTGCAGTGGTCCCCTATTCAATTATGAATGGCGAACCAACAGAAGATTTTGCCCATGGGGAGGTTGCAAGGGGTAACAGTTGATATCGAAGGCGCGAGCACACAAACAAACTTTGAAGTAATAGAGATTTTCGATGATAGAAATCCCTATCCCGCATTGCTAGGAATAGACTCGGCCACCGATATGAATGGAGTCATCAACCTGAAGAAGCGGAAGATGATATTCGAGAAAAGGTCCCTACACGTAGTCGTTCTGCTAGACCCAATTGAAGGATTGCGCTACACCTAACCAGTGCGCGATGATGAAAGCGATGATGACCTAGATTGTATTTACTAGATAATGGCACGAGACCAGGATCGGGTGAACCCGACTACAAATGGGAGAATCTTGTGGGAGCGTGAAAGCTCCTACACTTCGGGTTCAGACAAGGAAGTAGAACGATGGAAGAATCGGTTGCACGAAGTGACAACGCTGAAATGCAACATGATGATTAGATCACTGCGTTGCATGACAACAGAGGCAAGGGAAATACCATCATATGATGGAGTGATACCAGTGGATGAATTCCTGGACAAATTTGAAAGTGCAGTACCAGAACAACAATGGTTCAATGCACTGAGATGGGCACTACGCGAACCACCTGCACGATGGTGGAGTACATGTCGAGGCAAGTTTGAGGACTGCGCAGATGCAGAAGGATGATGTACCTACAGTTTAGAAGAACCCAGCTTTGACCAAGAGTCAGGCAGCCAAGATGGAACATCTTGCACGCCCACCTGCGTTGATGGGTACCGACGTGTGTTGTGCAGTCCACACAAACACACCCCAAACTAAGAATCGGAAATCGGAATAGGACGCAGCAACAGGAAAGCGATGTGCCCCACAGAGGTTCCATATAGAAGAATTCAACAAGGTATGCAGAATCCTGAATAGGTTTACCAGGCGGGACGAATTGATTGGGACCTACACGTACCAGTGGTCCGATGGGCCTATAGAGCCATGCACAAGAACCTGAGTGCGGAAATGATTCTGAAGATGACGAGCAGAGTTGGGGCCATAGTTTTGGAAAATAATCCGCACGCAATAACCCCCATAATTGGGACATCACGCGAGGACTAGAATGAAGGGATTATGCAGCCACGCAAGGATGAACATACGCTTATTCAAGAAGCCATTTGGCGAGGGAACCTTGAACTTCGTGAACTCGAAGAAGATCAGGTATGGCTGAGAAAGAAAAGCATGATATTCGATGAAGATATCAACAAACGTGAAACCGAAGTCGCGCAAGAATGTTGTGCCAAGAAACTACACGTGATGGGACAAGGTATAGCCAGCCATACTACTACATTAGAAGAATTTGTGGCCCTATTACAATGGTTGCGACTGCACCTTACTAGACAAAGTAAACAGGGGAGCGCACCATACAAGGAAGAACGCGAGGTGTTGACTGGCACGAGGGTAACTAAGGAGGGCCCGCGAACCAGGTTGGAAGGTGACTTGAAGCCTCACACCGGTGGTGCGACCACCTGACTATCCGTGGAGAGCACAGTCTCAGCGCTCCTAGTAGTTGAAAGAGAGCGCAGGACCATAAACGAGTATGTATGGGAGCTGCGCGATACGGAGATTGCGTGCAGGATCGGTATGTCATAGGGGTCGCGAATGTGCATAAGGGGCTACGCTGCTGCGCAGGTAGGTTGGAAGGTGACCGTTGGTGTCAATGTTCATGACAAGAGGTCCAATTCAAGGAAGAAAGGACTAGGCAGCGGGCAATTAAGACACGAATTAAGAGCTAGATTTGGGATGATCTGCTGCCAAGAAGGCATTAATGACTCAGAAGTGGGGGGAGGGTCAAATTCAAATTCAAAAGATGCTATAAAACCCCCAAGGCTAGCCACAAGGCTACACTTGGTTGTTTGAGAATTGAGCAAGTACAGAGCATTGAGTTCCGTGTACTCTTACCATCCTCAAGTGTAGACACAATGACGGATACTATAACAAGAGCGTGATTCACGAAGTTACCGCGGAGCCCCGTATGGCCCATGAGGAGCTTGGAGAGGTGGCAGCTTTGCCAGAAGTTCCAAAATCACCACACACACTGCGGCCACAGAAAGATAAGTAACCGATGGGGCCAATTCGGGTATCCCCAAGAAACACATGATTTGGAAAATTGTCAATGGCAGAGAAGGGAAAAGTTGTCACCATTGAAACAAAGGAGGAGGAGGAAGACTTCTAAGCCCTGATCACCCAAATTGAGGTGCAAGACGATGAGGTAGAGGATGTCTCCCAAATGGCTTCCGCGATAAAGTTACCTCCTTACATCCCCCCGTGGAAGGGGAAAGCCAAGGTACCAAAGGACCTAGAGGCCACGAAGATTGCGCTCTAGACCCCGCTCCTCCCCAATGATATAAGGTTTGAAGTTCCGTCGTTGGGAAGAGTACCTACTATGAAGTTTGAATATTGGGACCTCACGGACAGCGAGAAGTTCTCACAATTGGCCGCGGGGAATTTAATGAAGCAAAAATGGTTGCGCGGTGTGGAGAGGGTTGGGTTACTCCATTTGCGATGGATACCCCACTACCACCATGCTGCTATCACCATTTTGGTCATCAGGCAACTGTTGTGCCTGGTGCATGATGGGTATCTCTGGTTGGAGGAACCAATTCTCATCACGTCCGATCTAATTCACCAAATTTCTTGACTACTAGTCAAAGGAAACGACCTCGCGACCATCGTAGGAAAAAGCAGCAACTTGGCCCTCGCAGAGGCCATGAAGGCCAAGTATAAAATAGAAAAGAGAAAGCGGGGGTACGCAATAGAAAGCATTAAAGACTAAGGGGTGCACATATCCACCCAGATGCTAGCTAGCAATCTAATTAGGAAATGTCACGCCGACAAAGTACTAGCATCTGTGATTGCATTGGCAGAGCAATGCGCAGAAGGGGTCCAGTTCAACTGGGCGCAGTTCCTCTGCGACAAGTTATTGACAAACTACAGGGAGGCCTAGGAGCAGGGTAAGGGCTTCCACTATGCGTGGTTGCTCTTATCCATCCTATTGGTTGCCAGGGAGCTACCGGAGGACAACTAGTTTCCCACTACTAAGGGTGACCTGCCCGAAGCCGCGAGGTACACCTTGCTCTGGGCTACAAAAGACGCGAATAGGATTCGTGAGATAAAGGTGTTTTGGGTGTTCGTGGAGGCGAGCATCCAAACATGGATAAACCGCAGGCTGCGCTTGTCCCCTACAGTTCATAACAGCTTGCAAAGCGCAGCAGAATTCAAGGCAGATATGCATAACCTGTATATCCGGGCACGCAAGGATCCAACACGAAAATGGGTGAAGCTTATGTTCATCGGAATGGATGATGCAATCTTTGTAGTAATGGAGTCATGGCCTCGAGAGTGGCACACCCCAGACTTGGCAGAAATGGAGAAGGTCGCAGTGCAGCAATGAAAGAAGGACACCAAGCTACGCATCACGAAGTTGGCTAAGAGGAGGCGCTAGGAACAAGAGGCAGCCACATGGCAGAAGGCGGATGATGCAGCAGTAGCAGCGCAGACAGCAGAGACCACAACTACACCAACCAGAGAGCTTGAGGAGGGCCAAGAGATGTCCACGGGATAGAAAACCAAGGAAGGGGATGGGAAAGAGGAACGCGTGAACCCCGGTTCTACATCAACCCAACTAAAGCGGTCGCGCGGCCCTGAGAAAATAGCTCCCCGAAAGGAAAAGCCACGAAGACGTCCGTCGACCCGATCATGCTCACAGAAGGTGATATATTGGATATCAGAAAAAAATTCATGAAGTCACGAAGTTCGCACTCCAGGGGTTGCGGATGGAGCAGAACATTGTGTTGGGGACACTCAGCGCGTAGCTACACGGTTTACAGGTACAACACCCCCAAATAGGCACAATGGCCCAGTATGTCACAGCAAGAACCACTTAGGTCGAGCAGACATTGTGCACCCGTATGGGTAACACCTTTGTATTACCTGAAGGCGCTCTAGCAACAGCAAGCGAGGATGATCGGACTACGATGAGCAGCATGAAAGCCATCGTCTTGAACTTGGCCACCCTGCCACGCGAAATTTTGTACCAACTGCAGGATGGGGTCATCGCAGAGCTCTGCACATGGGAAGGCCGAGTGATCCAAGTCCTGCATGAACAGAAGATCAACATGGACCAGCTCAACATTCAGTGAGATGAGTTGGTTGCACAAGCTTGTGGGCTAGAATAGGTTGTATAGGATGCCTGCAAGAATGTTCCAGAGTTGGTCGTGCCGACAGAGCTACTAGTAGCAAAGGGGGTCCATAGATTGGTGGCTGGAGTCTACGAGGCCTGAGGGGAAATGTCAAAGGTTCAGTTGGAGCAGAACCTGCAAATTGTTGAGTTGCGATTGATGGCACAACCTTCCACAACCCCAGAAGTCAAAGAGGCTATCCAAGTGGGGTTGGAACAAATTGGCTAGGCGACACAGGGATGCACCAAGATGTTGGAGCAAGCACTAACCATACTTACGTACCTACAAGAAGACCCGAACCTACAACACCTAAAAACAGAGGCACGTGAGTTACAACAGGAGTACGACAGTGTCCGAGGCACCGTGCAGACGGTTGGCCTTACTCAACGACTCGCCAGACTACAACAAGCAACGGCACTGAAGAACCAATCAGACACCGCACACCAAAAGGAAGCCCTGCTTAAAGAGCACATCCACCATGGATGGATAAAGCATTCACAATTACAACTACCATTGAAGGGAAGATGGCATAGATGCAAGAACTGTATGCGGTTGGACAAGAATGTGAGCCTGCTCATGAAAGTTCAGAGATATGTGTGCAACAAGTACAATAGGCAGAGGAACAGTGCTGCGGACACCCAAGCTGCGCGACACCTGCTACATGGACTTTGAACCAAGATGGCCGCACCAGCAGAGTGACTCAGGACGAGTCACGATGATTGTGTTGGGGGCCTGTTGGGTAGCAGATCCCCCCATAGTATGTTTTGGGGCTTAAAGCCCGAGTTTCGATCAATGTAATGTAAATAATCCGCGAAGTATGGGTGCGAAGCGTGAGATTCTAGGGTTATCGACCTAAAATAATGTAAAATAATGTAAAGTTGAGTCAGCCTACCCATGGTTCGTGGACCATGGGATTGTATAAATAGAGCGAGGCTATAAGTGAAAAGAGAGTTCTAAGTTTTGAAAAATAAATAGATAGATGCAAAGGCATGGTTAGAAGATAGAAGTGGACCTGAAGTGTATTGGGTCACAGTGGTAGGTAGAGGTTGTGCAGCTGAGTGCACAAAGGCCTAGTAGAGTTCGCAGCTGAGTGCGTGGACCCTTGCAGCTGAGTGTGTAGGGTGGAGTCGGGGCTATAACTAAACTTGAGTATTAACAAAGATAAGATTGATTCAGAATATTGTGCATCTATTTGTAGATATGTATTTATATGTTTTGGTTATCTTTATGCGTTTATATTATTTTCGAGCATGCGCACTTATCTGAAAGTTGAATAAGTAATAACAATATTGGGCCCGCACAAACTAAGTTAAGCACTAATATAATAGCACAGTAAGGATCAGATCAGAATAATATTGTACTCACAAAGGTGCGCACAGGTTGCAAAGAATAGAAAGCTGCGCGGAGCAGCGTATCGTGCATATTAGGGTCGTGAACCTCCAGAACCTTCATCAAGACATCCCTAGGGGGCGAAAACCTGGTTCCAGCACCCTCCCATACTACTTTGGGTGAGACTTTAGTCCGCGATCCAACCTACCAGGATTTGCTTTGCTAAACTCACTATTGAACTTGGGTCAGGCCCCACGTAGCCAACAATGATGATTTTCTTCCCAAGGTATTTTGTAGATCCAGTCAAGAGAACTATGGTTATGTTCTAATCCAGGATTAATGGATTGGGGTTTATGCATGCTTTGGCATGTATATATATGTATTGTAACATTGAAAGGAATATAATGAAAAATCAATCTGGTAGTCCCAGTTTTGGGATTGAGGGGAAAATCTTTGTGTATATATGTTTTATGTTTTATGTTTTATGCTCTCTCCATTCTTTATTTTCTATTTTTTAGAATTCATATGCAGGTAGTTTTTATACGAGGTTAAAACCTATATTTGGTATCAGAGTTTTTTTGGCTTCAAGGGGACTCCTTTGTTGCTGAGGGTTTTTCTCGAGCCTGTGGTAGACCGTGTTCAGTGGGAAATCTGCAGGATCGATTCTTGTGGTGAAAGAATATGACAAGCAATGGAAAGATAAAGATCAAGAAATTTAGTGGTCAGAGTTTTGAGTTGTGGAAACTCAAGATGGAGGGTCTGCTGGTGGATAAATATGAGTGGATCGTGGTAGATTCGGGTACTAAACCAACGACAATGTCAACTAAATACTGGGCAAAGTTGGATCATAAGGCAAAGTTCACAATACAATTGTGTATCTTAGATTAAGTATTGTTGAATATATCATGGGAAGCTTTGGTGAAGGCTTTGTGGAAAAAGTTAGGGACTTTGTACCAATCTAAGTCTCTGGTGAATAAAATATTCCTAAGGAAAAAGTTGTATAACCTGAGGATGAAGGATTGAGACTTGGCGATAAAGCATATGAACGCCTTTAATATTGTGGTAAGCCAGTTTTTATATTTTGATATAAAAATTTTGGATGGAGATAAGTGCATCACTTTGTCGTGTTCACTACCAGATTCGTGGATAGTCTGGTTGTTGCAATAGGTAGAAATGTGATTGCCTTGCATTTTGATGAAATAGACTCATCCTTGTTGTCGAAGGAGATGAGACAGAAAAATACGAAGGGCTAGAATGGTGATGCCTTGCCTGTATGAGGACGGTCCTAGAACAGAAACAAACTAAATCCTCAAGTGGGATATCTAAATCTAGAGTGAGATCTAAATCTCCAGGAAAACCTGTAAAGGTGTGCTGGAAATGCTGAAAGGAAACACACTTCAAAAAGGACTATAGATCTAAAACTCTCAAGAAACAAAAGGGATATGATGATGCTCCTTCTATAGAGGCAAAAACCACCTCAGATGAAGGTGGGGATGTGTACTTGGCTTCTTCTTTCAAGTACACATGTAGATCATGAGGTATGGTTGATTGAATTAGGTGCATTATATCACTTCGCTCCCCACAGGGAGTGGTTCTATGAGTATGATAAATATGATGGTGGTGATGTCTTCTTAGGGGATGGTAGGAAGGCTAGAATCATCGGTCATAGAAAAGTAAAGTTGAATTTGCAAGGCAGAAGTATTATAAAACGTTTGGGTGTTCTGCATATTCCTGCATTGGCCAGAAATTTGATTTCTATAAGCAAGAAAGATGATGTAGGTGTAAAAACAATGTTTGAGAAAGCTACCTGCAAGATGGTTCAGGGAGCACTGGTATTGATGTGAGGAGTTCAGATTGGAAGTATGTACAAGCTTCAAGGTAGCACTATTATTCATGGGTGCAATAGTTCTGTGGTTCTTGAAAGTGGAGTAGAAAATCTAGTGGTATCTGGAGAAAAGACCATGCTATGGCATCAAAGGCTACGAAATATTGGAGAGAAGGGCCTTCCAATAATTCATGGTAATGGTATGATAGAATATATGTCTAATTGCTCTATAGATTTTGATTTCTGTGAAATTGTGTATATGGGAAGCATAATCGAGTGAGTTTCTTCACTGCTATTGAGAGGGCGAAACAAATATTAGAGCTTGCACAAAATGATGTGTTTGGAACTGTTTCATTTCCATCACCTGGAAATTATGTGTATTATGTATCATTTATAGATGAATTCTCAAGGAATACATGGATATATTTCCTCAGGAAGAAATCTGAAGTCTTTGACAGATTTAAAGAATTTAAGGCTCTGGTGGAAAAACAGACAAATAAGATGATAAAGGTGTTGAGGACAGATAACAATGGAGAGTTATGCAAGAAGGAATTTCAAGAGTTCTGTAAGAAGTATGGTATAGCACGACAGAACACTACTCCATACACACTAAAATGGAGTTGCAGAAAGAATGAACAGTACGTTAATGGAAAATTCAAGAAGCATGCTCAGTGGCGTCGGGTTAGGACAAGAATTCTAGGCAGAGGCAGTGGAGAGTGCATGTTACCTAGTCAACGTATAACCTTCATCAGTGTTGGAGGATAAAACTCGACAAGAGGTATGGACTGGTAAGAAACCCTCTCTTTCACATTTGAGGGTACATATGTACATGTTCCAAAGGAGAAAAGAACCAAGTTGGATAGTAAATCTGAAAGGTGAATCTTTATTAGGTATAAGGATGGTTTAAAAGGTTATAATCTTTGGAACCTAGAAACAAGGAAGGTTGTGTACAGCCACGATGTTGTGTTTAGAGATGTGAAAGATGTTATTAAACATGAAGTCCTACCAAAGGAACCTTAGAAGATATAGTTTCAGCTAAAGGAAGAGGAATCAGACTATACAGTAGAAGAAGAATCAGAAAATGAAGAGCCACAAACTCCAGCCATGAGAAGATCAGTTCAAGAAAGATGGCATCTAGAAAGGTATAGTCTAGCTGCTTTCTGTTCAAATTTTTCTTTATCTATTACTGATGATGATCCCAAAACTATCAGGCTTCGAATCTGGTGGAGTTGTCGACTTGAAGAAAACCCATTAGTAGCAAATGGGTCTTTAAGAAGAAGATGATTGCAAAAGGTAAGGTGGAAAAATACAAAGCTTGGTTGGTAGCAAAAGGTTATTCCAAGGTTCCAGGAATTGATTTTGGTGATATTTTTTCTCCTATTGCCAAGGTAGCTTCTATTAGATTACTTTTATCTTTTCTACTGCTTTTGATTTTGAGGTAGATCAAATGGATGTGAAGACAACATTTCTTCATGAGTATTTGGAAGAAGAGATCTACATGAACCAACCTGAAGGCTTTGTGGTGAAGGGTAAGAAAGGACTAGTAGTTAGGTTAAAATAGTCTCTGTATGTGTTAAAATAGTCACCAAGGATGTGGTAGCAGAAATTTGATACATATATATGGGGACTTCGCTTCACTAGAAGCAAAGCAAATCACTGTGTGTATTTTAAATTAATTGGTGACCGTGTTATTTATTTGGTCTTGTATGTGGATGATATGTTGTTGATTGGAAATAACAAAGAAATTATCCAAGAATTGAAGACCCAATTGTCGTCCAAATTTGACATGAAATATATTGGTGTTGCAAACTATATTTTGGGCATGGAAATTAAATGAGATAGGGCAAAGAGGAAGCTCTGGTTAAACCAGAGGAAGTATGTTGATACAAATTCTAGAGGTTTAATATCTAGGATAGTAAACCGATGAAGGTTCCTATTCCCGTCGGTGTAAAGTTATCTGCTGAATAGTGTCCCAAGACACAAGAAGAGGAAGAGGACATGTCCCGTGTTCCATACGCAAGTGTAGTTGGTAGTCTGATGTATGCAATGGTATGTACTAGACTAGACATTGCACATGCAGTGGGAGTATTGAGTATGTTTATGTCAAAACCAGGGAAGGATCATTGGACAACAGTGAAGCAAGTTTTTGTGGCACTGGTGATTATGGTTTATGCTACGAAGGAAGACCACGATTTGATAGAGTTTTGGACATCCATGGATTTTTTGATGCAAACTAGGTTGGATATCTAGATCAAATAAGATCTACAAGTGGGTATGTATTTACCCTGTTTGGAGGTGCAGTCAGTTGGATGACCAAGAGACAATCTATAGTGGCACTTTCAACTACAGAGGTAGAATACATGGCAACCACTCATGCAAGAAAGGAACGAATTTGGTTGCATATATTGTGTTCAAGTATGGGGTTGGTACAAGGAGTTATAATGATAGACTATGATAGCAAAATTGAAATTTTCTTGGCAAATAACCCAGCTTATAATTCAAAGACAAAGAAAATTGATTTTCAGTATCACTTTGTGAGGGATATGGTTAAGGAAAGAAAGGTGTTGCTGGTAAAGGTGGACACTTTGAAGAATGCTTTAGATGCATTGAAAACGTTTGTGAGCATTGAGAAGTTTTCCTGGTGTAGATAAAAAATGGGCGTTGTAGGGTTAGACCAATGACTAAGCTCTCATGTGGCCCCATGTGGAAATAAAACAACAAGTGGGAGAATGTTGGTTGTGTGTTATATTATTTACACAAATAGCCCCACGTGTGGGGGAACGACAATGCCACCTGTTTGTTTCATTGGGCGTAACAGGGGGGTGGAAAACTCCCCTATCAGGGGGTTTGAGGGGGAGTTAGCCCCCCTCTATGAGGTCCAGGGAAGCACCCCAAGGAAAATTGCTTTGGACCTTATATTAGGTGGGCATACCTACCTATGGTTTTGTGTGTGGTTTTTGCACATGGTTTTGGGTACGATGGTTTTCTTCCATGTTATTTTGTAGATCCAGTCAAGGGAACTACTGTTATGTTCTAATCCAATGTTTATGGATGCTTCAACATGTATATATATATATGCATTGTAACGCTGAAAGGAATATAATGCAAAATCAATCTAGTAGTCCCGGTTTTTGGATCCAAGGGAAAATATCTGTGTATATTTGTTTTATGTTTTATGCTCTCATCATTGTTTATTTTCTATTTTTTAGAATTTGAATGCAGGTAATTTTTGTACAGGGTTAAAACCTACATGTTGCTCAGTTGGGAAATTTTTTCTGAAAATGGCTAAGTGTGAGATCGGTGAGGTCGGTGACGAACTTTGAATCTGATCACACACTTTGAATATTTTGATGACATGAAACATAGTTCATCCAAACACATGAGCAAAGAATTTCCATCTATGTGATAGCTTTATGACAAGTTACGACAAGTGCGACACTTAAGATAAACTTTTGGATGACCATGAAGACACTTCTGCGACAATGCTTAGAACTTTGTGAATGAGTGCAATAGATGTTTACATAGTTAGGAAAATTCATATACATATAGACAGACCCTTAAACCCATCATAATAAGCCTGTAAACATTGTGCGACAACCAAACATGCCAAAAGATGATAGTTTACCCAGAATGCAAAAGGGAAAAAATACTTCAAGACAGCTCATGACATAAGCTTTGATGTTTGCAAAAACAATGTACAAGACCAAGGAATGCTCCCAAATTGAGTGTAAGCCAAAATTTTAGAGGGTGTTGTAGCAGCTACAACACTTAGTGACACTGGTTGAATTCCAACTTCTCTATCTCGGTTAACTTATTCTATGTAGGGCTTTGGTTCTTCAGGGAGTATTGATTCATCATTCAGATTACTTTGATATTCCCACTTACCCCACAAATAGACATTTTCCCCATTATGCCTTCTCAGTTGAACACAACATAAGATTCAACGATATCACAATGTTTCAATTTGGGAAGGGTAGTGCATCTCGTGAGCTTAATATTTCCATAATATAATTTTTCATCTTTGGTGTTGCTCTGCTACCAGTGAGCCTGGACAATACCCTGATGGAGTCACCCAGGAACACAAACATTTCTCCGCTACCAGTGAGCCTAGACAGGACCTTGACGGAGTTGTTTGCTTCACCTTTACTTATTTATTTTAAAGAGGACTGTGAATAAGAACTTATTTATTTTGGGAAAAAAGAGGGATCTCGACTTATTGAGAGCAGGAGCGGTTATTCCTTTAGGGAATCATATAGAGACATCTGATTTAGGTTTTCTTGTTTAGATTTTTCCCCTTCTTTGCTTCTACTAGTTGGATAAGTATGAAGATACTGAAACATAAACACTAAGTGTAGGCATGAGGTTTTCGAAAGACATGGGTTCATGGTTGGACCAAAACTCTCCTTACGGACGGATTGTATTTTCCTTCAGAACTTCATCGGACAAAATATAACCAACACAAGGAAGATGGATAGAAGGTTAGCCAAATGTTGAAGTGTCACAAGTCTCTTTAGAGTTTGGCCACACACATACTTAGAAGCCACAACATGTACATGCACAACACTTATTCACATGACGAAAACAAAACAAAACTCAAGAAAACAAGAAAGAAAAGACTATGTACATAGGGTAGGGAACAACCCCAAATATTCATTGAAAGTAATGATTTAAGTCTTGGACATTGACAAGGAGAGATTCAATCTTACATTCAAGTGATTGAAGACAATAAGTGTGCTAGCCAAGCCTTTCGTGCACTCTGAATGGACGAATCCATGGGGACTGAAATTTAGTGTGTTTTCCTTTGTTCTCATGGGCTTTATCCCACTTCAAGAATAAGTCATCCACACTTAACTTATTCTTCCATGTAAATTTCTTATCCAACCACCTCTTGATATGACTTTGTTGAAGTGAATTTTTTTCTTTTTCTTTCAACCTTTCTTCCTGTAGCTTGCGAAGGGTGTCCATCCTATGCTGCACTAACATACACGACTTACCTTTGGAATCTTGTGAGAGATGGAGGGTAGGCAAATAGAAGTTGGCCAAGAGGATGTATTATTTTCATATGCCAGGAAGTAATGGGAGGTGTTTAGTGAAGTCTTTGGTGTGACTCGGTCAACCCATAAGGAAATTACCAAAGTGAAGTGTCATTTTTCTACTCAGAGAAATGGTCTTTTTGATAATGCGGTTTAGGTTCTTTTTCATGGGTTCAGGAAGACCATTCCCTTGCGGATAATAATTGGCTGAATGTTTCAATATAATACCATTTTCCAATGTGAAATTGTAGAGTATTAATGACGAGAAGTATGTTGCATTGAGGAAAATAAGTGAAGTAGGACTACCAAACCTGGAAATCATGTTTTGCTGCAGAAAGATAATGACTTTTGGATCACTCACCTATTTGGGCAAAATTACTTCTGTGCAGTAAGGATGTAGTAGTGCTGCTTTGATGAATGCGAAAATATTTCTCCAATAATATCCAAGCCCCACTATTGAAATGTTCTTCCACTGCAATGGGTTGCAATGGGGCGGCTAACTTCTTATTTCTGCTAGCACACCTATGAAAGACTGGACACTTGTGGGAATAAGCATGAGCATCTCTTAATAATGTAGGCCAATAAAATTCAACTAGCATCACCTTATGTGCTATTATGTTGCCCACAAAGTAACCCCCGGCTAGTCCATCATGGAGATCACACAATACCTTTTCTGAATCATGTGCTTTCAAACACTTGAGCAGTACTTCGTAGTGGTGCTTCTTGAAAAGCACCCCATGCACCAACTGATAGAATAATTCCTTAATTCTTAGTTCCCTCTTATGACATGGGGAAAGGTAGGAGGGCACGGTGTCGTTCTGAATGTATCGGCGCACATTAGTGTACCAAGAGTTTATTCTCATAGTGGGGAAGGATCACTCAACATTGTACATCTCAATTTCTTTCTCCCATCTTGAAAGGCCTTCTTCTTCTTTTGCGTACATTACTTCTATCACTAGTTGACAAATACCATGGCCCTTGATTGTGTGAACTGGATTGATATCTAGATCATATTCTTGTAACCCAATCATCCAGTTTTCTCTCCTTTCACCCAACTCTTATTGAACGAGAAATGATTTGAATGTCAGGTGCAGAACAAAGGTAATGCAATGATTCTTAAATAGATAGGGTTGAAAGTGCTTTACCGCCATGTATACCACATAATCTTGTTTATCGATGATGGGCTAGTTAATTTCTGGTCTTTGTAGATTGATGCTCATGAAAGAGATAGGTCGCTCATTTTTCAAATCATCCTATGGTGAGAGAAGTGTCAGAAGCAAAGGTGTAGAGAAAAAAATATTTGTTGAAGTTTGGGATATAAAATGTAGGTGCTTCTATGATAGCCTATTTAATATGGGAAAACACATCCTTTTCCCTTTTATCCCATTTGTAAATTTCATCCTTCCTCACCATTTCCTATATTAGATTAACAATTTGGGCGTAATCGAATATCAACTTGCGGAGGAAAATGATTTTCCCCAAGAAGGAATACATAGCTTTTTTGCTCACTGGGAAGGGAATCTGTGTGATTTCTTTGACCATGTCTGGGTCTATCTTAATCCCACTCTTGGAAATAATGTGGCTTAGGAGATTACCCTCAAAAATTGTGAAGATACTTTTCTTGGGATTTAAGGATATCACATACTTGTGACATCAATCAAAAGTTTTCTTTAAGTGGCATATGTGGTCTAACCTCTATTTAGAAAATACTATTACATCGTCAAGATAGACCACTATGCTCCATCCCATTAGTCCCCTGAAAGTGATTTCCATTGCACGTTGAAAAGTTGCATAAGCATTGATTAACCCAAACAAAATTCGCCTGAATATGAACGCGCCCCACTTTGTGTGACATGTGTTCTTAAGTCTCTCAAGATCGAAAACTAGAACCTAGTGGTATCCTAAATAAATTTCTAGCAAAGAAAACATTTTTGAACTTGATACTATTTGTAGTGTTTATTCCATGGATGACACGGGGTAGTTTTCCTTCTCTGAGGCACAATTGATATTTCAGAAATCGACACATAAGTGGATTTCCCCAGTTTTCTTTTTCACTGGGACCAAATTTGACACGCAAGTTGAGTGCTCCATTGTTACAGGTCTATTTGGGCACATCACTCCCGATATTCAGATCAGTACTATTAGGGCTCATCAAACCCTAATTCAGTTGTTACATGCCCTAAATAAGTCAACTCATTGAATGCTTCTTTCTATGAAAGTTTCCTGGCCTGAAGCCTTCCTGAAATTCCTCCTTTGGACACCAGCATAGCCCAAGCCTTGAGACAGTGCGTTGCAGAGTAGGCAGGCCCATTTTGGCCTGCACTGCAGTGCACTTAGGACCTCTTTAGCCTACGTTGGGCGAGATTGAGTGAAATTTTCATAGGGTTCTAGGAATATTCCTTCTTTCTAGATTATTCTAGAAGGTTCCCATCTCTTATCTCTTCCTATAAGCTCGAAATTGGATACACTAAGGATCCATTAACCTCCTATCCCCTCATCCCTTTCTCTATGGAAACTAACTCCAAGTTTTGAAGGCCATTCAATACCCTCATTTATGACAAAACCACCTCCATTTCCTATAAATTGAACACTCATCATAGTGATCAAGGGGCTAGAATCTGAAGTTTGTAAGGAAATTCTGTTGGTTTGAGAATTGAGTTCATGTTAAGCAATGTTATGCTATTGGAATAATGTTCTTTTGATGTGGCAAGGGTTGGACTGAAGTTGGAGGAGTGGCATAGGATCGAACTGTATTGGGTGATACTCTTCCTTCTACATTAATAAAGAGTTTATTCCTTTTCTCATATGATTGTTCATATCTGTGATGATTATGTGTTTCAATGTCTTCGATTCCATTGTTTTATAGTAGATAGATCATGTATGCTTTGATCATTTCTTGTTTTTGTTTCTCTTGAAACAGGTATCAATTGAGTGAGTTTAGTTCAAGTGGGAGTGACAGGAGTGATTCAAAAGAGATCTAGGAAGTGAAATACTATGAACAAGTTCCTCCATCTCATCTATCTTCTATAAGAAAAGATTAAACTACTTTCTTTATGTTGTTCTAGGTGTAGTCACCCACCTAGGGAAAATGTGTTTATCCGTAGATGAAAATTCCATATAACATGCACTCTGCATATGATCTAGGCATCCAACAATTTCCTTAACTCTTTCTAAATAAGAGGCTCAAGTGTTGGTTGTACTTTTCTCATTTGTTTTTTGTAAATGGATTGACCCCTTCTTTTATTAGTATCACATGTTGGATGATTTTCATGTCATCTATTTTAAGCTCATCATATGTCCAAGCAAACACATCTCGATACTGCTTAAATATGTGGATAAAGGCTTTCCGCTCTTGTGGTGTACAACAAGTACCAATATTGACATACTTCAGATCATTTTTTCCCCAAGTTAATATTCTCATGCGACAACGTGGAACTATGGGTTTTAACATCTGTTATCACTCAGGTTGTCCCTAGGCTCCTTTTTAGGGATACGGCCGAGGTAACCACAAACCAATCTTTGGATTGCAGGTTCTAGCCCACCTGCAATAAGAGAGGGCTCTCTCTTAATTATTCAACTTTGTTGATGATTTTAGGCTAGCTTTTGGCTCAGGGGTTTTCTGTTTGTGTTTGGATGGAAGGTAGAAATCTCAAGCAAAGAGGCAAGGTAAGGTGTGATAAGTTTCAAACCATTGGGCGTGGAGTCATGGATTAAGGCTTGCTATTGCGTCTTCTTGGTCATAAGAGGATTAAGGAGCGAGATAGCCACACCTGATACAATTATCAATCTACTGAAGGGATGGAATGATGGAAATCAGAGATGAAAGGCAAAGGAGAATCATTTCATCATACTGAAAAAGAGGAGAAGTAGATGAATGGTGATCTCGGAGCAGTTAAGAATTCCTAAATTCTCATTCATATGTGAAAGAAACAGCGTAAACAAGATCATTTAAGTATACATGCTCATAGCTATTTCTGATGAAAACATAAAAAAATGCAAAAATTGAACTTAAGGTGTAGTTAAACAAATCTTAAGCTATTCTTTTTTTCTGCAATTTAGTTGGCAGGACGGTGGAAAAATCATGAAAATTAACAGAGGTGAGAAACACTTATTGAATCATGTAGAAGCACAAGAATTCTGTAATCACTCCTTGGCCAATTGAACACATCAAGCAGTTTCGAAATACATGCTTTCAGCAATCTTTGATTATAGATAGTATGACAGTTACAGTGCGGGTCTCTGATTGGAGAAAACGCTGAGAAGAAGATTAAGCAACGTCTTCGACTCACTAAATAACCAACCAACCCCTCACTACATGTTTCAGGGTGGTATATATAAGCAAAATATCATAAATTCATTTATTACAATTTGACCTAAACAGGTCTGCTGAAGAGCTTTTCTAAAACCTAAGTGCTACTGGAATTAAATGCAGGTAAGTCTTTTGGGCTGCGCTAGAGGCAGCTGAATCGAATGGAGTGCAATGTGGCCCTTGGAGGCTCGATGCGGTATTGTTGGAGTAACTGTGCTTCGGGATCTGTAGCTCTGTTCTGGTATGAGGTAAATGTGCAATAATTATGATTTGAAAGTTTTTGAGTGGCTTCGCCCTCTTTCCTTGAGTTTGCTGGAAGGTATTAAATGTTCTCTTGCTTTGGGCCGCTGCTTAAGATTTTCTCTGATACTCTTTGCCGCTACATTGATGGCTTCCGCCACCTGTTGATACTCTTTGACACGCTTGTTCCCTGATGATTTGATCTGATACACTTTAATCTCTATCATTGGTGCTTTGATGTCTTTAAACCGGATTAATTTGACACGATCGAGCGATTTCGGGCTTTTTCGGTGCAAAACGGGCCAAGAAATTGAAAGATTCCCCGAAACGGCCTATTTCCCGTAGCTTCGCGCTAATCGCGCATCAAAAACTGCCTCTGTTTCTGGTTCTAGAGCTCCGAAGTGCGATTTCTCTTCCTGCGCGAATTTTCGGTTTTCTGGTTGCTTACGTCAGCGTGACATCAGCAGTACGACAGATGACGTCAGCCTGCGGTGGGTCCCTGGTAGAGAAGTGACATGGTGGGGTGCTGATGCTTGAAGGCGATGTGATGAACTTCTCCGATGCGATTGCAATATCGCATCGGCGGGGAACAGGAAGGTGTTTTAGTTGGACATTTGGCGCTTGCGACCGCCGATCGCCGATATCGCGATATCGCGTCGGGTGACGACGGATGGGTCATAACTTGCATGGAGAGGATATTGCGATCTTGCGATGCAAGCTGGCTTTCTAGGGTCTGCGGAGTGTTAAGGAAGTCGGCAAGCGGTTTGTTGCGGTCGGAAGGAGTGAGTAAGTGGGTTAGAAAGGAATTTGAGGCTTCGGAAGGAGTCCGATAACCTAAAAGGGATTTATACTATCGAAGTAGTCCATTGTATTTGGAAGTTGGTTTCAAGGGGCAACATGAGGGTTCTTGCTAAGTTTCAGGGAAACTGAGCAATTCCCTGGGGTACTTATGGTTATTTTTCAACCAGGGGGAGGGATATTTACATAGGGGATGATTTACATAATTTTAGTAGGGGGATGGGAAAATATAGGGAGCTAAATAATAATGTCAGTAGTTAATATGGAGATGGTAAGAAAACGCTAAGTTTAGGAGATATTAGGCTGTTACGAGGGGATAGAACCTTTTAGAGCGAGTATGGAACATCTTTGAGTAAAGCAGATCTTCACCCAAGCTAATGATATGAAGATGATGGAACTTAAGAGGTATCAAGCAGATCTTGACCTATTTTGGGGGAAATTAGTTAATGATTGGGGGATATGGAGAAAGGAAGTTAGTTATACCTGTTTTTGAGCTTCTCGTATAGAACTGCCTGCTGATTGTGTCCTGAGAAAAGATGACAGCTGGAAACCTGGAACTGGTCAGCAATCAAGATTCAGCAACCTCAAAACTACCTACCCAACCTACTTATATAACATTTTTTCTTCTTTTGATTTGGGTGCACTTAGACTTGCAAACCCATCATTTCAATTTTTCTTTTTCATGCTTTCCTATCTACCGACTACCCTTATTTCATCCGAGGGCCTAGATTAAGCTGTTGGGCTCCTTTGATTCTCTACCTATCTAAGAATCTGCCAAGATTAAGCTATTTGGACAGATTTTCATTCTCTATATTCTAAAACAGGAAATTTAAACATAGGGAGACCAATATTAAGCTATTTGGACCTCCCTTTAACTGGAAATTGGCGATACCGGCATAACTTCTCAAAATTTGGAAGGCAGTTGGAATGAACTCTGAGTAGCCTTCTTCGCTTGGAGACTGTTAAGGAAATATGGAGCATTGCAGCATGCAAAGTATGACATATTTGGCCTGTAAAAATGTCAATCATGAAATATGAGTAACCTGCTACAGCAGGAAGCTAATAGTGGCTCCACTTGGGGATGGTTTCTCCTTGTGAGAAGCCAAGAACAGCAGGTCAGAATGCCTTAGTCTTTAGTTGTTGCTGTTCACTGCAAAATTCCCTTCTCCGGCTGCCTTATTAATCCTACCTACCTACCCTAACCAGCACTTAATTTGCTGTTAGGTGAAATCAAATAACCAGTGCAACCACTTAAGCAACTATAACAAGAGATGGACTGGCTGACTGACCGTTGATGAACTTGGACGCACTATTCGGTCATGTGCCCCCACAATCAAAATTGTGGCATAGAAAGGCTGCTACTGATGTATTTGGTCCTCACCGAGAGAGCATCTAAAGAACTTGAGTTAAGAAGAAGTTCCATGTAGTCTACAATAGGGTCAATGAACACATTATGTGGGACAGTTCCTTCTTGGCCTTCTTGGTCAGATGGAACAGCTGAATCCTCGGTAATAAGCACCGCAACTAATCCTTCTGTCTTTGCCTTGAAACCAAGATTGTACTCAATCTGTAAGTCAGAAGGTAGCACTATTTCCCTTTGACTTGGGGAAGGAAGACTTCGGAAGAATTCTTGGCCTTCTTGGTCAGATGGAACAGCTGCATCCTCGGTAATAAGCCCCGCAACTAATCCTTCTGTCTTTGCCTTGAAACCAAGATTGTACTCAATCTGTAAGTCAACAGGTAGCACTATTTCCCTCTGAGTTGGGGGAGGGAGATTTTGAAAAATTCTTTAGGGTCGCGGAAACTATATGACTGAATCTGAGATTCCAAGAGTTCAATTTCATTTTCATATCTTTCAACAACTAACTCCAGGAAAAGTTTACTCGGGCGTCCCGCTGTTTTTAACAACACCAATCTGAAAAATTCTTCATTAAGCTCAAGTTCTGATAATCTTTCCCTGAATTCATCTAAAGCTTCATCAAATGAAAGATCTTCCACGGACTCGGTCATTCTGTCTTACTAATAATGCTTCGGAAGATGGGCTATTTGGCTGTAAAATTGGTTCGTTCCTCAGTGGAGCCTTGATTGAGACTGAAGTGGAGTCGCCGGGTGGATGCCTTAACTTTGAAGTGCCTGATCTCTCTCCACCATCAAAGATCAGGACTAAACATGAAAAAGCTTCTGAAGAAAAGGAGCACTTTCTCCAGAAAGAGAGGTTTATAGTAATGAACAAAATGATATAAGTCCCCAGCGGAGTCGCCATTATGTTGGTTGGTTGGTTAGTTAGTGAGTCGAAGATACTGCTTAATCTTCTTCTCGACATTTTCTCCAAGCAGAGACCCGCACTGTAACTGTCATACTTTCTATAATAAAAGACTGCTGAAAGCATGGATTTCGGAACTGCTTGATGTGTCTAATTGGCCAAGGAGTGACTATGGAATTCTTGTGCTTCTACATGATTCAATAAGTGTTTCTCACCTCTGTTAATTTTCATGTTTTTCCACCGTTCCTCCATCTAAATTGCAGAAAAAAAAAAGAATAGCTTAAGATTTGTTTAACTACACCTTAAGTTCAATTTCTGCGTTTTTTTATGTTTTCATCAGAAATAGCTATGAGCATGTATACTTAAATGATCTTTTTTACGTTGTTTTTTTCACATATGAATGAGAATTTAGGAATTCTTAACTGCTCCTAGATCACCATTCATCCACTTCTCCTCTTTTTCAGTATGATGAAATGATTCTCCTTTGCCTTTCATCTCTGATTTCCATAATTCCATCCCTTCGATAGATTGATAGTTGTATCATGTGTGGCTATCTCGCTCCTTAATCCTCTTATGACCAAGAAGACGCAATAGCAAGCCTTAATCCATGACTCCACACCCAATGGTTTGAAACTTATCACACCTTACCTTGCCTCTTTGCTTGATATTTCTACCTTCCATCCAAACACAAACAAAAAACCCCTGAGCCAAAAGATAGCCTAAAATCATCAACAAAGTTGAATCATTAAGAGAGAGCCCTCTTTGATTGCAGGTGGGATAGAACCTGCAATCCAAATATTGGTTTGTGGTTACCTCAACCGTATCCCTAAAACGGAGCCTAGGGACAACCTGAGTGATAACAACATCAACAGGTCTCCAAAAGGGATTCTGCAGGTCATACAACTTTTCCAATGATACCACACCCTTTGGGATGAGATTTCCTTTATTTTCACTATTTGTATCCTGCAATGCCTTTTCATGTTCGCCTTCATTGATCGCTACATCTTTGAACACATCTACGTTCGCCATGAAGCACAATATCTACTGGTCATCATAAAAATCATGTAAATTAATGATATTATCGAGGACAAATGGCTTATAATTTCAACAAAAAAATTGTCTCTCAATGATGACAACTTAACAACAGCATTTGCTAATGCATTCACAACTATGTTACACATTCTTAGAATAGAAATGATATGAAAAGATTGGAAGTGTGAAACCAGATGACATACCTCTTGTTTATAGCTTCTAAGATGAGGTGACACACAATGTATGGTATTGTGTACCTATCACACCACAATTTCTGAGTCAAATTCTACTTTCAAGTTGGAAACATTGAGGTCAATGGCTCTTTGTAAGCCCAAGATGAGTGCTTCATATTCTGCAGTGTTGTTCGTGCACTCAAATTCCAAGCAGCTAGAGATCAAATGCTTTCTCTATAGCAGGTCTATTAATATGTAACTAACTCCAGAGCCCTCCTGCGTTTTGGAACCATCGAAGTACAAAGTCCACATATCATATGTACATGGACTGAAAACTACACTAGTACTATTATTACTACTACTAACTAGACAAAGGTCATTTTCACCAGTTGGACTAGGAAGGAGCTCCAAATGTGTATCTAGTGGTACTGGGGATGGTTATGTAAGATAGCACCCTAGTTTGGTTTCCAGGAAGCAATTTTCGGAGATTAGTTTTACGAAATCCACTGGTTCATTATTTCCATTCAAGGGAGTGACAATATGTTTCATGTATCTTCCTGAATTCACCCGAATTTGATTATTTTTTCCCTTATATGGAATCCATAAATGTGACGAGTCAATAGAAAAGTACCCTTGTAGCTTTGTGGACCAATCTCTGCTCAACAACACTCCATATGCTTCTGGAATGTCCACAATTATGATGTTGATACATTGGTGGACTCACCCATAGGATGATAAATGAATGATCACATCTCTGAGTTCACCAATTGCATGGACATGAGCTATGTCCAGCTGAATAATCTGTGCATCAGTTTTGTCCCATTTTGCATTCATTTTCTTAGTGAAAGATAATGGAATTATGTTCATCGATGCACTGGAATCAACCAAGTAATTGTGTACATTGAAATTAAAGATTTTGAAAGTTAACAGAAAAGGGGGGCATAGTGTATTTTCATCCATTGTTAAAGCATTAAGTAAAGATTTGAGGGAACCAAAAGACATACAAGATCCCTTGTCAGAAGAGGCATCGTTACTTGCAGAGGACTACCCAAGTGCTCGTAAGAGATTGTCTCACAGCCTCATGATATTTTTTAACTCAAACATTGAAATGTTCACAAGAACCTTCTTCATGTCATCAACTATGTTGTAGCCCACAACGAGAAGAATGGTCAAAGTGTTTGGAAGCGTGACTTGGTTTCTGACTTCCAGAGTGATGGTTTTGTCCTTACTACTTGTGGAAGTACTTTTCTATTTAAATTAAAATATAGAGACCTTTTCAATTGATGGTTTGGTCTTCCCCTTCAACCTCGTCTTCCCCATCAAGCATGGAATACCATTTCACACTTTTTTTCTATGTGTCGTATCTATAATACCAAAATTAATGCCAAATCCTGACAACTTGGGACATGATTAATGATTGGAATGTGGAAACATCATTAACTCATTTACACTTTCGAAATACATTTCGCATTCACAGAATCTCCAACAAGTTTTTAACATTTTTTTTTCTTCTAAATTTCAAAAGCTAAGTAGATATATTCATAGATAATTGTATATCTAATTCCTCTTCTATCATTACTAAAATTTGGATTACTTGGAATTTTCAAAAAAGGAATCCAATCTCCCTATTTTTTCCAAAAAGTCTTAGCTTTCTTTATATTTTTTCTCCCTATAGATCTAGTCTATTTTAATAAACTTAATAAAAAAAATACTTCCATCTATATCCAAATTTTGTGATCTTTGAACTAAAACAAAACAATTTACTAATAAAATAAAGGAATCTAATTCCATCCACATTTCATTTGTTTTTTTCCAATTTCGAGAGTAAGACGTTGCTGCATCATCAAGGTATTTGGGTCTTTGGTGGTTCTTATCACGTCTTCAATTTCAATTCCTTTCCCTCTCCTTCTGGGGGGTATATGGCTTAATTCTACTAGTATCCTGCTCTTTGGTTCAGTCTTATCTAACACTTTATAACCTATAGTTGCCTATTTATTTGGAGTTCATGTAGGGCAGTGTTTCTATGATTCAATTATATATTGATGTGTTATTTCCTCGGGGTGTTTCAGGGGACTCTGTTATCTCTATTGTTGCTAGTTTGTAGTTAGGGAGGGCCTAGTTGGTTTTTTCTCTCTTTGGGGGAGTTGGTTGAGGTTGTGGTTTTGTGTATGGTATCCTTTTTATTTGACCTCAGTGCCTCATCAGAGCATGCAGAACCATAGAGAGGCTAATGGATGTGGCCAACAAGGTTAGTTGTATGCTTAGATCCATGCAAGGAAACGGTTGTCATTTATCACTCATTGACGTCTCCTAGCATTTAGTAGGAGATTCATCAATTGGAGACCTATGTCATTAATGATCGCTAGGCGTATTTAGATTCAAAAATAATGGAGGAGGTTTCCAATTAGCTCCCTCACCCTGGTCATATCAGGGGAAGAAGGAACCAATACTTATATTCACTCACCTTCCACTAGAAGATGAAGACTTTGTTAAGTAGAGTTATGAAGGAAAAACATGAAAATAGGAATGATGTCGTTTCTTCCCTAAACAAAATCCAAAGGGTGCAACATTATTGGCAGTCTTGTCTAGAGAGAATGGATGCTCTCTTGGGTTACCTGGGCAACCACCTCGAATATGAACTTAAGCCCTTTGCGTTAGTTGGTACAAGTGCATGGAATGATGCTCCTATGACATCTTCATATTCTCGATTCTATTTTTTTTAGTTATTTTGTTTTATCTTGTAGCCTTGTTTTGATATGGTACGAATGTGATCATGGTATTTTCTTTATGTTGATGCTATATTTCTCTTTTTACTTGCCAATAGATCAAGTTTCCTTTATGGTGGATTGAGGCTGGTTTATTTTTGAACAATGGCCTTTCAGCGATGTATCTTGAATTTTGAAGGTAATACAAAAATTAACTCGCAAGAAGATTAATAAAGTTTTTTGGAATGTCAATGTGTGAGATGAGTGAGCATGTCCAACATAGACACTTCACCCATCATTGGGGAAAATAGCTAAATCTTTTACATAATAATGAATGGAATTTCCACCTTAAACATGTAACATTTTCACTCATCTTCCACAATAAAATTCCAAAAAACTATTGAATATGTTGTAGTACGTTAAAAACATACGCATCATATTTATTAGAAAGAAGAGTAAAAGAGTAAATAGTCTTTCAAAACTAGTGACAAAAAGAGAGATATATACCATATTAATAACAAACATTTTCATAACTGTAAAAAGATTAATATCTTTTAACTTACTTAAATTTAAGATAGTGGTAGCATCCCTCCAAGAATCAAATCTCATATTTAACATAATAGAGATTTGTAATTAACTCATAGATATTTGTTTAACTTAATATCATTTTATTCAAATTTCTGATTTTTTTGTTTGAAAATTTACAAGTTCTTATATTATAGTCAAATAAAAAACTCCAATAAAAATAGAGTTGCCAAGAAAATCAAATATAATACAATCTAACAAAATTGTTGCACAATTTAAATTAACAAACAAAATAAAATTGTCATCAATATTCAAGAATGTAGTATCACTTGAAAACATATAACACAATATAAATTAACAAACCAAACAAAATCAAATAAAATAAAATATAATACAATCTAATATCAAGTGAAAACATGTAACATTATTTAAATTAACAAACAAAATAGAATTTTCATCAATATTCAAGGAATTTACATCATACTTCATGGAAACTAATCAACAAAACCTAATAACAGACATTGGTAAAGACATAAGTAATTCTCACCTAACGACTCCTTATCAGCTTTTATTTCCTTAATAATCGACCGGCAGATTTTATGGGGAGCGAATCATGGCCCAAATGTCCACAAATCCGTCGGTTATGAATGCTTCCTTGGCGAATAAGCTTCCAGTGTAATTTTGCAATTTATTATTTATCAAATGTAATTATGGAATATATGTTATTTATCAAATATGATTTTTAATTTTTAAATTTATTAGCATCTACATCTGATGTTTAAAAGGAAATGTCGTAAGGCATAGAGTGTAGAAGAATAGGGACATGTGAATGGGCATTGTTGAAACCAAGGGTAGATGATAAAGAGTTGCAATTGAAATTGTTAGTTATGTGTATGTTGAATATAGATATTCTATAAATAATAGTGCGTAGAAGAATAGTGACATGTGAATGACATTGTTGAACGCAAGGGTGGATGATATTGAGTTACACTCGAAACTATTAATTATGTGTGTTTTGAATATGGATAAGTAATAGTAGTGTGTGGAAGAATAGCAACATGTGAATGGACATTCTTGAAAGCAAGGGTGGATGATAATGAGTTATAGTTAATGTCATATAGAGGTTATCCATTATTCATGTAGCAGTTGTTGTTTATGTGAACATATTTTTGTATTTGGAGATTTTGTTTTTCCATATGTTACATATTTAAGAATGAATTGTCACTTTTAAAGAGGGCACACAAGGTTACTAGCTGTCACAAACCATCGTGAGAGTAAAAATTAAATGTCCTTTTCCTACTACATGGTTCTGTCAACTATGTGTTTCGAAAAATACAAGTGAAAGCCATCAAACTCCTTGCTGAAATCAAACTCTCTGGTGAAATTTTCGTAAATATAGGGATGCACAAATTCCTTAACTTGCCAAAACTCTATTAAAATGACATTTTTCACTACTAACTTCATATGAGATGTCATGAACTTTCTTTTGGATAAAACCTCGAATGTGTTTTTAATATCCAAATTCAACTCTCGATGAAATTTTCGTAGATATAGGGATGCACAAATTCCTTAACTTGCTAGAACTCTATTAAAATGACATTTTTCACTACTAAGTTCATATGAGATGTCAATTAAACTGTTTTATTATTATTATTTTAATTTAATGTTTCATTATGCATACTAAATCTTTTTTTCATATCAAACTAAATTTAAATGTTTACTCATTTACAAATACTACAACACATACCCCTTTTTCGGATTGATGTTTATGAGTAGTAGGCCAAAACTTTTCAAATGCTTAAATTTCTTTTCCAAAATTTAAGAGATGCCCATTTGAAAACCCTGGATATATTAGTGTCTGATACGAACAAGTTTCGAGCATACTGGTTGTTGGGGTACAGAGTTTTCTGTAAATTGCTACCAATCAAGGAAGAAGTCAAAAGTGGATTGGTATTAAAACCATGGTCGTAGCTCAAGGACCTGTGTTCTTGTCCCCAAATAAGACACTGCAACTGGGATATGAGGGTGAGTTTTATGAGGTACTCATAGCAAGAGCCCAACTCTCCGCCATAGCAGACAAAGGGGGCATACCCTCATCTACAGATATTGTAAAGCAACTGTAGCCACATTTTGAATATTTCTACAGGGGCTTATAGCATACTATATTGCAGGCTGTAAAGACTCCACATTCAAAACAAAATGGAAAGATAAGATGAGAAACATATTGGATCATAAAGCAATAGAGAGTACAGTGGAAGCATGGGATCCTTATAATTATCATTGGTCCTCCTTAATCCTTGCTAGGATTGGTGGCTTAGGTAAGAAGAGTGATATTCTAGGTATCATTTTCATTTTGTTGCTCCTATGGGGCTTCTTAGATTCAAAATTTGAAGGGACCCAACATGGGAAAAGTGTTGTTTGGTGGCTTGGGCCTGTAACACATAGATTGGTACTCATATTGGGCTATGCATTTATATACACCCTTTGGCTCTAGTTTTCCAACCATAAATCTCTCTGACAAAAGCATTGTCTTGACTGGAACCCTTCTTATGGTGACAATGAAAAGAACTTCATGCAGAGACCCCACATTCTTTACATAATTCTCAATAATCGGTGGTAAGCTGAAAATAAGGTCACTGTAGAAGAAACAAATTCCTAGTACACGTGAATTCACCCTGGCAAGCAATCCATTCAAACCTTCTATGCTTTTCTCCGTGCTAAATATTTATACTTTTTTGCCTTCCTTGGTTCCAAGAGAACATTATGGTCAGAAAAATTGTTGCAATTAGGAAGGGACACCAACCTCCCTATGGTACCTTATTCAATACAGATGATAGATAAACGCCTTCAGAGATAGCAAAAAACAGAGTGAAGGGTAGTATAAGCAAAATATTTTGTGTAAACGATGTCCCGTGCACTATTTATCATAGATTATCCTTCTAATATTCTCACCAGTGAAGGAAACAAGTTTTTCCAAGTCCCAAAGGCAATAAAAACAACATATTATCAATACAACAATGCAAAGGTTTCTATATTCCTATATTTTACATCACAATTGAACATCAAGGGCTGGCACTTCCAAAGGAGCATGATCAATTCTTCTTAAAATTCGCCACAACCAAAATAGCACCATCAAGACCGGTAACAATATAAGTAAGAAAAATAAAATATCTAACCATATATATGCTATTATTCTTCGTTGGTAATCCATAAGTGGTGACATTTCAAGAGCTGATGCAGATTCAAGCAGCAAGCTAGCCAATGTTGTCAATTTGCTGTAAAACATTTGGTAGACAAACTTTGAATCTCAAATTCACCAAATAATGAGCAAGATTAAATAGATTTAATTATCTCCATATATCCTAGCTCACATATCCACTATCAAAACTGAAGTAAATTGAAAACGCTCTCAAAACTTTTACCTCTTCCAAAACATAATTTAAAAACACATTGTGACATCTTGTCCATCTTTTACCTATCTAATGATAACCTAAAAATCACAGAACTTTGGTAATCTTTTTCTACAATGCCAAGATTTCAAATCATGATTCATATGTATGGTCTATATAGACTCAAAGGTCATGCATGCTCATTAGTCTCCACCCTAGATTGATGAGCAACATGTCTGCTAAATAAAAGCATAGATAATCTACCATAAATTTAAAAATGAATGCATATTTAAAGCATGGTAAATGCTTAGAATTTTCATTATATACTTAATATCAGTACATTATGATATGAAATAAGGCAACATTTTTCATCCCTATGGTGGAAAATAAGCTCGAGGGAAGCAACTAAGAGCCATGGACTGTTTTATGATTGAGAATGTTGCTGTAATCAATGCTTGACTGGCTACAATGGCTGCCAAAGTGGCAACAATGAACGTTGAGCAATACACAGGCTGCGGTATTGCTTTGTAAAATGTAAAGCCTATGTCCCCTGGGTTTTTTATCAAATAAGCCACTTGTCTCGTATATGTGATAAGCAGAGATGGGTAAACCAACACACAGAAAGCAAGCTGCAACAAACAACCCAAATTTCTCATTATGGTACTAAAACTTAAGGAGGATGAAGCACACAAGTATGATGAAATAATAATAATTCTATCCTTGACATATAGCTTGGACCTGGATTGATTTCCTATTGAAATGGCCCAAATCTGCAAACATGGCGTCTGCACCTGGATCCAGTCATAACAAAGCGTTGATGTTAGTGTTTCTATTTGTATAGCTTTAACATAAATAATTGGGATGAAGTTATGAATTTTGTTTGAGAAAATCATTGGTATGGATTTATCAATTGAGTTAGAAAACAGTTCCAAGTATACTATATGATAAAATGAGACACATATCATCATGCGAATAATCAATACCTGTTATACATAAGACTACAACTCCAAGCATCACCCATCCTTATTAGTGATATTCATGAAAGTAATAGTATATATAATATGGGTTGAATGCCTTGAATGCTCCAGGAAAATATTTCACAATATTATACTATCCTATCATGATGTTGGTCATGAACCAGGCAATCATTATGGGTGAGAACATGAAGCTAACTTTACTTGTACCGAGTGCCTACACTCTAGATGAAACACCAATGTATTCAGAATGCTTCTCTAAGTATGATGTCAGTGCCATTCATCTTATCAGAATTTCACCGGTTTAAAACAGCTCAAACACCATCATCATACTCAGAGAAGCATTTTGAATACATTGGTGTTTCATCTAGAGTGTAGGTACTGGGTGAATAAGCAGAGAGAGTTTGGTTATGCTATCAAAGATTATCCCAAAGAAGAACAGGGAAGTAGCCATGATATAGGTGTTCTGAATTCTACATATTGCAGGTTTGTTTAGGTGGATCCTAATATTTATGTTCGCCACTTGCTGGAGTGCGGAAATAGCAGACCCCTAGCAGAGGGCAAGAAGGTTCATGGCCATATAGTTAAAACCGACTTTCAGCCAAGCATCTATTTGTGGAATTGTATGATTGACATGTATGTGAAGTGTGGGAGAATTAAGGATGCATGCCAAGTGTTTGACACAATGCCTGAATGAGATGTCTGTTCATGGACTATGGTTCTTACAGGTTATGCAAAATGTGGGTATGTGGAAAATGCATGATGTCTGTTTGACAAAATGCATGAACGTAGCATGGTTTCCTGGAATGCAATGATTGCGGCATATGCCCGATGTGGTGATTAGATTGAAGCCATGGATTTATATGGCCAGATGCAATGGATGGGCACGAAACCTGATGAGTTCACCTTAGCCAGCGTTGTAAGTGCATGTGCAAGCATGGTGGATTTAGGATATGGGAGGAAAATTCATGGAAAGGTTGTTAAGCTTGGATTTGAGTCAAATGTATTTGTTGGGACTGCTCTTGTTGATATGTATGCCAAATGTGGGATAGTAGATGGTGCACGCCAAATGTTTTATTTAATGCCGGTTCGAAATATTATTTCTTCGACTGCCATGGTTCCAGGATATGCCCAAAATGGGCAAGCGGATGAGGCCACAAGGTTTTTTAATCAAATTCACCAGACCGGTATGAAGCCAAATGAGTTTACATTTGTCCGTGTTGTCAATGTGTGTGCTATTCTCATTGATTTGAGGTTTGGAAGATAGGTCCATGCGTACATTATCAGAAGTGGATTCCAGTCCCAAGTTTCCATGTGCAATGCTATTGTTATAATGTATGCCAAAACTCAAACCATAGAATATGCACTATGTGTGTTTGATAAAATGTAGGAATGAGACTTAATCTCATGGAATGCAATTACTGTAGGATATGCACGTAATGGCCATTATTAGGAGGCCTTAAAGCTTAGTTTCCAAATGAAACAGATATGTCTGAAACTGAATCAATTCACTTATGCAAGCATTCTCAGTGTAAGTTATAGTTTACCTGCTTTTGAAGAAGGTAAATAACTTCACGACCGCATTATCTAGACTGGTTTTGACTCAAATATGTTCGTTGCAAGTGCTCTGGTAGACATGTATGCTAAATCTGGTAGCCTACAATATGCCCGTCAAGTGTTAGACAAAATGCTTGAACAAGATATGATCTCCTGCAATGCAATGATTCCAGGGTATGTGCAGCATGGGTATAGTGAAGAGGCTCTAAAACTCTTTTGTCAAATGAAACACACTGGTTTGAAGCCAGATGAGGCAAATTTTGCTAGCATTGTTAGTGCGTGTGCCAACCTAGCAGTTCTTGAGCATGGAAGACACATCCATGCCCACATTTTCTGTATGGGGTTTGAGTCACCCATGTCTATGGTCAACGCCCTGGTTACTATGTATGCCAAATGTGGAGGCATAAAAGATGCACAGAAATTTTTCGAGAAGATGATTGAGCGTGATGTTGTCTCATGGAATGCAATGATTGTTGGTCATGCTCAGCATGGGGATGGGGTGGAAACCTTGAGACTTTTTGAGCAAATGCTACTGACAGGCATTAGGCCAGATGCCATAACCATCCTTGGTGTTATCTCTTCTTGCAGCCATATAGGTCTAGTAGATCGAGGACATTATTACTTTCATTCCATGAGGCATGAACATAACATCACACCAAGAATGGATCATCATGCCTGCATGATTGACCTTCTTGGTCGTTCTGGTTGTCTAGACAAGGTAGAATATTTCATCAATAAGATGCCATTTGAACTTGATGTCAGTCTCTGGGTGGCACTGCTCAGTGCTTGCAGAGTTCACGGCAATATAGAAATAGGAAAGCGTGTCACACAATTGCTTTTCAATTTGGAGCCGCAAAATACTTCTACATATGTGCTGCTTTCAAATATCTATTCTGCAACTGGCAGGTGGGATGATGCAGCCAAGGTTACAAAAATGATGAAAGATAAAGACGCTAAAATGAAGCCAGGGCTTAGCTAGATTGAGGTCAAGAATAGAGTACATGCATTCATGTCAGAAGATAGATCACACCCACAAATAGAGGAAGTTCATGCAATGTTGAATACATCGGCTGGGCCAATGGAGGAGGCAGGTTATGTACCGAACACAAACTTTGTCCTCCAAGATATGGAGGATGAACATAAGGAACATGTCCTCTACCATCACAGTGAGAAGCTAGCCATTGCATTTGGGCTTATGAGCACACCTCCTAGGGCCCCTATTCGAATAATAAAGAACTTTCGTGTATGTGGTGACTGTCGCAATGCTGTCAAGTTTATTTCTAAGATTGTTGGACATGAAATTGCAGTAAGGGACATTATACGTTTTCAACATTTTAGGAATGGAACGTGCTCTTGTCAGGATTATTGGTAATACAAGATGAAGTTTGAGCATTATTTGGGAGTGGCTTGAATGCTTCTATATACTATCCTCTATTGGTCTAGAAGTTGCCTCTTGTGACACGCGGAAATAAGGAGAAACATGTTGAGAATATGTCAATTGTCTTGTAGCTTCTTCATGTGGATCAAGCTCACCTCTGGTAAGTTTCATACAAGATTCTGTATTGCTTTGATAGCATGAATGGATGCATTAGAATTTTATATGTTAAGCTTGATTATTGACAAGACGGTTCTGATCTTGTTCCATGACACATAAGACACTTTCTTTTATAGTACTCATTTTTAACATTTTTGGTTGTCTTTATAGCTGCACCAGTTTGGCAAATTGTCAAAATTTCCCTTTGGAGAAATGTTAGGAACATCACTTTCTAAAGAGAACAAAAGCATGGGCAAGAAGCAACATTACAAAACATATGTTTTTTCACAATTCTGCTTTTTATATGTTGAAGTGCTAATTCGGTCATTTATCATTATTGAGTTGCTCAGAAGGAGGGATGCAATCAATCTTTCTTGATTAGGAAACCAACCTGAACTTTTGAATGGAAGGGAACAAATGGAATGTTGATTAATGTCAAACATTGAGGAATCCCAACTTTGGAACGACACGACATTGTTTATGTAAGCCCCCATCATTGTAAGTCAGTTTATACTAATTTTATATTATTTCAGAATAAAGTTTTGATTTAATTTAATTATAATTTTAAGCTAGTAAAACATCAAGTACCCTAGAATGTTTCCCACTACTAGACGTTTTTTTTGTTGAAATTGCTTTACACACCCTAGAAATGCTTTGCACCTAGGCCTTCCAATTGATATCATTTTTCTGCAATTCTAGATGTCAAGTTTCTATTCTAGAGTGATGGAGATGCAGCATTGCGTGTTGGTGGGAATATCGTCAAGTTTCTATTCTAGAGTGATGGAGATGCAACATTGCATGTTGGTGGGAACATAGGCTGGTACTCATATTGGGCTATGCATTTATATACACCCTTTGGCTCTAGTTTTCCAACCATAAATCTCTCTGACAAAAGCATTGTCTTCACTGTAACCCTTCTTATGGTGACAATGACAAGAACTTCATGTAGAGACCCCACATTCTTTACATAATTCTCAATAATTGGTGGTAAGCCGAAAAGAAGGTCACTGCAGAAGAAACAAATTCCTGGTACACGTGAATTCACCCTGGCAAGCAATCCATTCAAACCTTCTATGCTGAGTTTTCTCCATGCTAAATATTTATACTTTTCTGCCTTCCATAGTTCCAATGTTAAAATTTCTGTTTTCCCACCCCGGTTTTCAGTTTCTCCTTATTTCTCCCATGTAGTTAAATGCCCTTTCCCATAACCATACATTCAATAAGCTGGAAAACATAAATTTTGCTGAAAACAAAAATTCTGGAAAATTTACAGAATGCTGGAAATTGCAGAAATAAAAATCAGTAGTAATAAACAGCCATTAAAACACATTAAACACTGATATTTTTGGTCAACGTGACCCTGGAAAAACCCCCTACAACTCTTGGGGAAAACCAGTTTGAGAGCTCTTCTTTATTTCTGGAAAATGCCTTTTTACAGTGAGAAATTTCAGCGAAAATCAGCAGAAATCAGCAACCAAATTTCCAACTTATCTCGATTTCTGAGCCTCACAGCCCACTGGAAATTTCCAAACAGCAACACAATGTTGCACGGCAACTGTACAGACGGTACGGACGGCCGTACGGATGGTACGGATGGCTGTACAGATTGTACGGGCAGGTTGTACAGACGGTACAGACAGGCTGTACGGACCTCGCTTTTTGTGCAGAAAATCAGCTGCCTCAATTTCTGTGCAAAAACAAATCTGCCTTTTACTGTTTGCTCAGCAAAAATCTGCCTTTTAATGCTGGTTCTTTCAGTTGTATGCTTGTTCTTTCTACTGTTCTGATTTGCTGAAGAGCTGCCTGGTATGTGTGCCAAACCGCTGCCTCTTTCTCCTTCCTGTCCAGAAATCTCCCTTGCTCTCTTGCTCTCCTTCTCCCAATCTGCTCATGAAAGAATGAATGATATTTTTCCTCATTTTCCTCCTTTAACCCAACCCTAAATGACTTTTGAGTGATCCCTAAATCCAATGGCTGAGATAGATTTAGATCAATGGCTGAGATTAAATGCACATTTAAATCTCACTTTCTATTTTTTAATTCACCCCACTTTAATAAAGACCCACTTAGTCATTTATTTCCAAAGTCACTTTTCCTTTCTAATTTTTCATTGACTTTATAAAAGTCACTTTAAAATTAGACTTAGTAACTTTATCACTTAAAGTCACTTTTAAATTAGATTTTAACTTTATAAAAATTATAAAGTCACTTTAGGAGAAAAATTAAAATCTTTTGGACACTTTTCCCTAGGCCAAAGATCAAAGCCTAAGGGAACCACCTGTCCTCCGGTACCAAATTTCAACATACTTCTACCAGGTGGAATAGTAGCAATCATTTCTACGAGGTTACCAATTATGCCTAGTGGAATGTACTCATTGTTGTTTTAAAAAAAAACCCAAACACTATGTAGAAGATATCACAATGACCCTTTAGGTGCTTGCTTGTGCTGGAAAATGCAATGTGGCACCTATTAATTTCAATTTTCCTTAACCTTAATACTTGCTTATGAACTTTATTATTCTTCTTGTATTTCTTTATTAGATCTTCTTCATCAAACAAATATCAAGAACAAACCAATAAAGACAGTGGACACAAATATTAGACTCCAAGCCAAGGCAAAACCCCTCCAAGGGGGAAACCCACAAAACTCTTCTTATAGAATTTGCTTCAAGTCAGCCAACAAAGACCCAAACCCTAGACCAAGTCCTCCTCCAAGTACCAAGTCAGCCCTTCCAAATACCACTATTTAGCCCTGCATCAACCAACTTCTTGCTGCAACTACCACAGCGTCGACCTTGCAACTTCGGCCCTGTAGCTGCTACAAAAACCTTAATACAACTTCTTTAACAAATCCTTCTTTGAGCAAGACAGCGCTTTCCAAGGTCAACGAGGTCAAGACAGAATATACCCTCCCAGCAACTCAACACTGCAATTCGAACATGCAATCTCGACCTTCTTTGTAGTTGCAAAAACCCTAGAACTTCGCACGTGTGAGAGAGATAGAGACCAAGAACAAGCTTTCTTCTTCCTCTAGGACTTCGCTTCCCAACTACAAATCAAACTTTTTTTTTTGAGATCAAACTTGTTCGTGAGTGTCAAATGAGGTCGAATCATCTCCGTTATACAGCCTTTCAAAGGAGTCGAATTCTCTTCTTTAGGCCGACTTGTACTTTTGGAAGTTCTAGGACTTTCTAGACTCAAAATAAATTCTTTTACAATATATATTTTGCCCGGAAGGGTCTTATAAACATGATGTTGACACTTTTGACTCATGACAATATATATTATGACCTAACAAACCCTAGAAGCATGAAGAACGTGCTTTTACCTCGATAATCATCAATAAAGAGCATGAAACCCATGCTTTAAAATAATAACTTTTTCTTTTCTTCTTTTGTTTGTTACATAAGATACATATTGAAATCAGTACAACAATTGTGAAGACCAAAACTAGTTACATTTCCAACAGCTTGAGAGGAGTAGGTGTTATTATGCTTTCTTTCTTAAGTCTAACTTAGGAAAAATACATTAATTAATTTAATTCATTAATGTTCGCTATCAAGATACTTTTCTTAAGAATAAATTATTTAATTATTTAAGTGACTTGGATCTTATCTCTATCATTGATCTAAGTGAGTTAGGAATTAATCCTAACTGTCTATCACTTTGAATATTGAGTGTTAGGGATTTGGCCCAAGATGAAATTATAAAATAAGCCTACGTGAGAGGTGAAGACACATCAATGTTACATTTATCATTATCAGCAACTTATTGTTGGGGGTCCAAAATTTAAATTATCGGCAATATCGGGGAAATATCAAAAATTATTGGGAAACTTGAAAAAAAAATACAAAAATAATCATTTTTTTCAAATTTTTATTCTTATAAAGCAAACAACAACATCAAACAATTAACAGAGACATTGTCACACAAATATGAAAATAAAATTATAAAACAAAAATATAAAATGTATAAGATGTAGATACTAGATACTGGAGTCTGAAATATGATATTTGTCATTTTGTCTTGACTCATCGGTCATAAGTTATGAGTCCTGACAAGATAATAGTTAAAACTTAATACAAAATCACATTAAAACAAAAGTAAAATGTATCTCATGAGATGATCATCACTAGTCAAGATCCATCTTAATAACAAATCTACCAAGAGTCAAGAGGCATCAAATTTCATTATATGCAAACCTTTTTTTAGAATACAAAACTTGAAAAAAAATTACACGTCAAGAGATTTAATCCATTTTAGTGCTTGATAAATCAATGATTAAGATAAAACTATAGTACTTTTCTGTCTCTCTCTCTATATGGACCATGTGTGATTTTTCATTGGTTAGGTTGTATTTTTAATAATTTATTATTATCATTATTATTATTAAAAAATTGAATGAGTTACACATTTTCCTCTTATTAAGAAGTAACTAAATTATTTTACCTTCAGTTAACACACAAATGCACACACATATATGTTTGAGAGTGCTCTATATATATAAAGAATATTCTCTCTCTATATATAGATATATCTATTTCATATCGAAATATATTAGTTAATATGGATATTCAAACAGTTTATTTAAGTTTTAAATTGAAATATTTATAAAATAAATAGATGTTTTGGTTTTAATTTTAATTATTTTATCTCTATAAAGCTATATAAAATTATATTATTTAACTTACACATCAAAATATTTTATTTATAACTCCAACAGTGAAAGTGAAATTTGTTACCACGTCGTTTTCCTATTGGATTGTAATATTAACAACTAATCAAGTGAGCATAATGAGAATTTGATTATTGATGTTTAATAATGGTTTTAATTAAAATTGACCAAATATGTATAATCATTTATCTTTTACTTATAGCCGGCAATGCTTTTTAATTAAAGTATTTTTTTAAGGGGACGTGTCAATTCCAAGTTGAGCACGGACAGAATTACACATCACCTAATTCTGGTTTGTAAAATGAGCCTCCCGGCTCAATGAGGCATCTAGATTCTAGATACTGTAAGCCTATAATGATGATAATCTGATAAGCTTGTGGTTCCCATGAAATTCCTTAGTTCCTCCGTGTAATCTCTCTTTCTAGTAGTATCACGAATTGAGTTCTTTGCAATAAGGACAATGTTTGGGGTAGCTCTAGGGAAAATTAGCACATCATGCCCTGGGATTTTCACAAAGTGGCATTTCAAGCAGGTGATTCCACCAAACATTTCCACTCCACGGAGCTTGCACCTCAACTTAGCTCTATTATAAGCCTCACATGGCTCACCATACACCCACATTTGGTCCAATGGCTTTGCCATTTTGTAGAGTTCTGATTAAATTTTCAGCTTTTGGACCTACCACACAAAACAATGTGGAAATTCAAAAGAGGATACGAGGATGTACACTCTAAATTTATAGTATGTACTCATATTGGAAAACAAAGAAAAGGAAGGCATTTTTTTTACATAACTGGAAATAATAAATATGGATATGGTATACTGGAGTAAATCTCCACTCCAAAAATGCTCAGCTGATGGCACAGAAAACTATGGATTTCCAGGTACAGCGAGAAGGGCTGAAATTTGCAGGTAGAGACCAAGATTTTCCAAGCCCAATTTATCTTCCTGAGCAGCCAATTTCCGGATGCTAAGTTTCTCTTAAGGCCAAAAATCCAGAGGGCTGTTTCCAAGTTCAATTTATTGCTGTAATTTCTGTGTATTTCTGTGTAAGTCAAGGCCCTAATTCTCCAGATTAATAAAAGTGAAGGAAGATTTCTTGGGCAGAAAAATCTTGCTGTCTCATGGTTGATTTTCATATTAATTTCCATTGCATAAATTTATCGTGAAGTTCTAAATACCAGTGTATTTATTTTCCAACAATTTCAGAATTTATTTGAGCATAAATATTTTTCCTGGGTATAAAACGATTGTGGAGAGAAATAAATCAGACCTGGTATTTAGATTTTAAAATTATGTGCAAGGCTTGTCGAATGTCTATCTCTACAAATATGTGGGGCCAAACTTTGTCTTTTCACAATTTTCTGTCCCTCGAGTCACATATGGCACTCTGATACCATGTCAGAAATAGCACACAAACAAGTGGATAGAATATATTAGAGAGCAATATTTTAGTATTCAGTCCAAGCATTAATGCGATAAAAGATGATGTATATGATATAAGGCACATTCCATCATTCCTGTGAGGAACAGCTTTGTTATTACATATCAATAGCATGTCTTAATAAAGCATTTTGTGTACATGTCCTAACATTGCATTACATTAAATCATAACTCAACTAAACTTTATAACATTAAACCTAGCTTTATTATTTCACTTTATAACTTGACCCCCGTAACTAATTAAATAAACATTATAATATCTAACAGGGACTCCATATATCTTGTCCCTCTCTACGGTAAATAACCTATTATATCAAAGGTATCCTTTTTGAAGCTTCAAGTGTTCTGACAAATATTTAGTATAAATTCTACATTGGTCAAAATTCACTAAATTCTTCAACAAATAAACATTTGCTAAACAAAACGAAGTTTTAATCAGTATCGACAGGGAGCTTGGGGAACTTGAAAAACCTGACTCAAATGGATATGAATCTCAGGAAGCGAAGGACAGGATTCTGTTGTTAGAAAAGCAGAGAAGCCAAATTCTTCTGGACAGAGAAGAAGAATGGAGGCTGAAAAGCAGGGCGATATGGCTGTTGGCTGGAGATGAAAATACAAAAAAATTTCACAACTTCGCGAAAGGCAGGAGGACGATGAATACTATCTGGAATCTAAAAGACGAAGAAGGAAGAGAGGCAAATACCTTTGAATCGCTCTCAAACATGGGGAGGAACCACTTTAAAAACCTTTTTCTGAGCAGAGAGAGCCTACATTAGCGGAGGTTATTAGAACAGCCCAAAGTTTTCCTCGATATGTGGAGGAGGAAGAAGCGGAAGGCTTACTAGGGGAAGTCACTTCTGAAGAAGTGGAGAAGGTATAAAATCTATGGCAAAAGATAATAGTCCTGGGCCTGACGGGTGGCCTATAGAATTTTTTCAACAGTTTTTTGATCAGATTGGCTCAGAACTAACTGATGTGGTTGAGGAATCCAGAAGGAAAGGTCTGATATATGCGCCTTTTAACTCTACATTTATAGCACTTATTCCTAAAAAAGAAGTTCCTAAGTCCTTTGAAGATTTCAGACCCATTTCATTATGCAACAGTGTGTACAAAATCATAGCTAAAACGATAGCAGCTCGATTAAAACCAATTCTGTCCAGATGCATCTCAAGCGAACAGTTTGGTTTTCTGGACGGATGCCAAATACACGAAGCTATAGGAGTGGCCCAGGAGACAATTCATAGTGTGAAACTGATGAAAAAGAAAGGAGCAGTGGTGAAAATTGATCTTTCAAAAGCATATGACAGAAAGAGTTGGACCTATATCCAAATGTTGTTAACTCATCTGGGGTTCAAAATCGATTTTATCAACTAGGTTATGGGATGTATCACCAGTGTCAGTTTTGCGGTGCTTATTAACGGGGCAGCCTCTTCATTCTTCAAAGGGCAAAGGGGCCTAAGGCAAGGCTGCCCATTATCCCCTTTACTGTTTTTACTAGTTACAGAAGGGCTGAGCCAACTAATGTTAAAAGCCAAAAGGGAAGGATCAATTAAAGGCCTGGAGGTGGCTATCAACCTTTTCATTACTCATCTCCTGTTTGTAGACGATATATTACTCTTCAGTAATAGAAGCCTGACAGAATTTAAAAAGATAAAGGAGATCCTTGAGCTATTCATGAAAGCAACAGGGATGCAAGTCAATTACAGGAAATCACAGCTCATGATGGAAGGCCTGAATAGGCAAGAGATAAGCCAGATTACGGCTATTGTTCCTTTAGAGGTATCTACGTTTGGGGACCCCTTCAAATACCTGGGGTTTTGGTTGAAGCCAGATAATTATAAAAAGCAGGACTGGAATTGGTTCGTAGCAAAGATTGAAGCCAGGATTTCACACTGGAGTTTTAGATGGCTCTCCAGAGTAGGAAGGTTAACTTTAATAAAATCAGTCCTCCTAGCAATTCTTGTATATTGGGTCGCGCTGACCTGGGTCCCCAAAGGAATCCTGGAAAAAATAAGAAGAATATGCAGCAGATTTCTATGGGCAGGATCAAAGGAGGAGTTTGTGCTCCCCTGGATGGCCTGGGATAAGGTGGCAAGACCAAAAGAATGGGGAGGATGGGGAATTAAAGATATTATTGCCTTTGGAACCTCTTTGGCAGCAAAATCAGGGTGGAGAATCATCAAACTAGAAAACCTTTGGACAAAAGTAGTTAAGCGGAAATACATTGATCCCACCCCCCTTGAAGATTGGATTAGAAAGCCAGAAAAGAAAGGAGGGAATGTGTCGATAATATGGAAAGCAACTATCGATGCCTTTAAACTTATTGAACAAGGTTTGTCCTGGCAGATTGGAAACGGTGAAAACATCCACATTGGAAGGGACCCTTGGGTGGGTTGTAACAAGAATTATGCTTTACCCCCTGGCATGATTAGACACCTTGCCTCCAAAGGATTTTTGTATTTAAATCAGGTGGAGAAAATAGGATTCTCAACCATATGGGGACAAGCTTGGAAATCAGGAGAGGAATTGGACATTCACCCCCGATGGTGGAATGATTGGGAGGTCTACATGCAAGAACTTTCCAGATCAAATGTAAGGCTCAAGGATAAATCAGATCCGCTGGTATGGGCCTACGCTGAATCTGGTAGTTATTCTCCAAAATTTGGATATAAGTTTCCCATGACCAAAAAAGGCTGGGAAGACCCGGATTGGTGGGTGAAATTGATATGGAAGCTAAAGTGCCCTGCTAAAGCAAAACTGTTTTTCTGGTGTATTTTGAAAAGGAAAGTCCCTACATGGGACATTCTGCAAGCCAGATTTAAACAAGGGCCGGGAAGATGTCCATTATGCAAAAATGATTTAGAGACTGGCACATTTGTTCATCGGCTGTCCTATAGTTAAAAAAGTATGGTTGGAGATGGCTAAGCATATTCAACTGTCAATATCCTGGGAAGGGAACCATATTACCGAAGTCTGGCACAAGTGGTGGCACCAAATCTCAGTTAGGAAGCTAAGGAATCTGCCTCCTATCATTTGCTGGGGCATTTGGATTGCAAGGAATAGAAGCATTTTCCAGGAGCAGGAAACATCTGCGGAATCAATTGCTGTTCAATGTTCATCTATCTACACAAATATCCCGGATTCAGAGGAAGAAAAGGAACCCCTAAAGGTTGAAGAACAAATTAAGGATGGAGTGCCTTGGGCTTACTTTGACGGAGCCTCCCAAAATAATAAAGCTGGAGCAGGCATAGTCATCCACATAAACAAAAGTCACTCTCTAAAAGCTTCCATAGGTTTGGGAAGTGGATCCAACAACTATGCAGAACTATCTGCTCTCAAGCTACTTTTATGCTCGCTGAAACACAGAAACACCCTCACAATTCAGATTTTTGGGGATTCATTAAATGTCATCAAATGGATAAATGGTCAAAGCAGCTGTCATAATTATATTTTGCATCCTCTTTTAGAAGAAATTCAGCTCCTGAAATTATCTTTTAATTCTTTTTCCATTCATCATATATACAGGGAACGAAATGACATGGCAGACAAGCTTTCTAAAGACAGTCTTCAACAAGTTCTGGGCAGCTGGAGAATAGTGGAAGAAATCAATGGGGAAGACCATTTCTCGGACCAGCCGCCAAATGTATAATCATGGCACATGGCTGATCTAACATCACTGTTTTTGTTTTTATGAACATAGCTGAAATAGGAAAAAAGTTTACTTGTTTTTGTTTGTCCTTACATGCAATCTTTTTCGTCTAGGGCTGTTTTCCTTGATAGAGGAAGCCCGGAAAAAGAAGAATGATGTTGATTCCAGTTATCAAACAGGAGAAACCATGGCTGCATTTTTTGAAAATATGGACTGTTATCTCCTCTTATGAAGAGGCCAAACTCAGTTTCTGAACAGTATTTTGCAGGCATACAGCAACGAAAGCTGTAGAATGTATATGTAACTTTTTATAGTAATAAAAAGTTCATTTTTTTCTCAGAGAAAAAAAAAACATTTGCTAAGTATTACCGAGAGTTCAAAAGAATTACAACTGAACATCATTGAAATAATAGAGACAAAGCTATCAGGAAATTTCAAGTGATTTAATAAAGCTATATATACAACACAATCAAAACCAACCAAGATGTTACATATTTATAAGAGTTCATGTTAATTGTTAATAAACAAAACTGTGTTAATGCATCATTCAATCCTCACAAATTGTCAACATACCATAGAGACATCTTGTAGAGAATCAGCCACAGGCCCTGCATGATTGTTTTGCAAAACAATGCTACCATGTTCATTTTGCTGACAGCTTCTATCAGTTGGTGAAATCTGGCAATCCCTCTGCTTACTCGGACCTGAGAAGCTTGAACAATATGGCATTTAATAGGCAAACAGTACTTTAACAAATGTGCATTTTTCTTGAGACAAATCAGAGACAAAAAACCAGCATTGCAAATATAGGTGATATATCACCAAAATAGTGATATATCATGATTCTCTCAGCCTAGTGATATTCTCACCAGGAAAAATCGTGAATTTTTCACATTTTCAACATATCGCCAATAAATTGGAAAATATCAGCTGAGTCCGCAGATTTTTTGATATTTTTTATTCAGTTTGAAGGAAGACGATGGAGAACAAAGGGGTTACTCAGTGTTACGTTTGCCCATAACAGAGCTGGAAGGGGTTTGCTTTAGATGTTTTAAAATTTGAAAAAGAAAATAATATCTTTATATTTTCTTAAGTTTGCAGGTATTTTTGGATATTTTCCCAGATGTTGCCGAAAAGTTTTTTTCTGGACTCTCAGCAATATATCCACTGATATGATGTTTGCAAAATTGCAAAAAACACATGAATTTAACATGTTAAAGAAATGCATTCAGTTTTCCCAGCAACAGCAGTTTAAAGAAACAGCTATGGGCTGTCCAAAATGCAAAACTAACTAAAGGTATCCCAAGCTCTTTCAAAATAAAAATATCAACAATTAAACCTAGGTCAGATCACATGACATCTGTTTACCAATGCTGTAAGCTTTTATTATTATCACACCCCAAGGGATGTCTTGCACCAGCCAGAGAATCTTACCCCACCCAGCCCCCAAAACTCAGACATGATTTCATTTCAACATTCAATAAAACAAAGAGACATTTCCTTCCTCCAGAACATATATGTCTAATCTTGTTATTGAGCACCCAATGTTGCTGCCAAGTTAACCCCAGAAATAGGATTAGCACAGACCACAAGGTATTTAAGAAGTTAAGAAAACAGACAATGTATGTCATTTGCCTTGGATAACTGGTGTTGAACTCACACAGTAACCCAGTTCAACTATTTTTTACATCTCAAGCAACACCTAACATGAATGGACTCACTCTTCAAAAACAACTTATTGTTCTATTTCCCTCACTATCACAGTGCTACAGCAAACTTATGCAATAAAATGAAGTAACAGATAAAAGATTAATAAGAGTAATATAATTGTAATGACTAAATAATTAAATGGGATTTGATTTTAATACCTGATGACGAAAATTTGAAAGCTTCAGGGTCATGCTTAAGAACAGCAGCAAGAAGACTTGCCGGATTCCTTGAAAATAAAGCTGCTTCATTTTTCGCATCAACTCTTAGAGAACTGACCACAAAGAGCCATAATGTTAGAGGGTTGCAAGTATTTTACCAAAAAATAAAAGGCAGAAAGAAAAGCACACGATTTCAACCAAAATCCAAACCAGCAAAGACAATATCTGGAAATCAACCAAATGAAATAAGACAAATACTGGGTAAATTTGCAGAGTGTCCAATTGAATGGGACAAAACTTCCAAAAATAGACGAACATCACCTCTGCATTTGCTTTCTACCTCCAGATAAAACCAGTTGTCTCAAGGAACCAAATTATAACAAAACAGAAAAGACTGATATAGCAACATATGATTTATGACCCAACTATTAAAGGGATTATAAATACATATGATTTAGCTAAACTGTTTCATGAGATACAAATAAAGTGAACAGAACTACCAAAAGTAGTTGGTATGAACCAGCCAAAACCAACATATCAACTCTCCTTGTTCAACTGCCAAATATAATTGCATTAATAGACTATAGTAGATATTGAAGTCTGAAGACTTGAATAGTAAATTGATATAACTAAAACTCAAAAATAGTAGAGTCATGCGTCAAAAAGTCACTCTAAAGTACACAGAGGGCTTGGTGCTCTTGATTAAATACTAATTCCATACCCTTGTACATGAAAAATGCAATGGAAACATTGCAATCCGTTGAATCATGAATTCCTGAAAAATTATTTAGTCTACTGGATTTAGAGTGAAATCTAAAATTCTACTTTCTCCATATGAAATCCAATGAGGTCAAAACCTCTCCAACATCCAGTGTCATTTCATGGTAATATTAAAAATTCAAGTAAAAGGATGATAATGAAAGATAAAGGATAATGTCACTTTTACTATAAGAATTTAACATTACCATGAATTCCATAAGCATTAGTAGGGAAATATGGTCAAATACTAGGTTTCCCCTGTCATAAATCATTGTTTACAAGCAAAATTTAGCGGGGACGCATAGCCCAATTTGAAAGGGGCCCGCCCAGGCATCCTCCTTTTGGGGAGTCGCGTCCCCCACACTAGGGAAATGTCCCCACCTGCGTTACCCCACATCTCCCCAAAAGGGGGACATAGGGAAACATTTCCCTAGACGTCCACTTGTCCCAAGTGCGTGGGGTGCAAGGGGTGCATGCCCCTAACCTTGGGGGACGCGTCCCCGTGGAACATTGAGAATTTTCTACTTGCACCATAAGTCTCATCTCAAATGTACGTGTCTCAACACAAGAAAAGCTCATCTCGTTTCATCTCATCCCATCTCATCTCAATTCAACATGATGACTCAATCCATAGAAGAAGAAGAAGAATGATCCACACAACAATAGGGGAGATCGATTTACCACAACCAAGTCCATGGCAGTCATAAATGACCTTGGTAAGGATCACACATCCGATGTCCACTAACTGACCCTCACCCAACCTAATCCTCAGTAATCAAGTGTTAGAACACCTACATCCAACACTTAGGGGAGATCAATTTACCACAACCAAGTCCATGGCAGTTGCGTGGGGAAATGTCCCCCACACTAGGGAAATGTCCCCACCTGCGTTACCCCACATCTCCCCAAAAGGTGGACGTGGGGAGACGTTTCCCTAGACGTCCACTTGTCCCAGGTGCGTGGGGTGCAAGGGGTGCGTGCACCTGACCCTGGGGGACGCGTCCCCGTGGAACACTGAGAATTTTCTACTTGCACCATAAGTCTCATCTCGAATGTACATGTCTCAACACAAGAAAAGCTCATCTTGTTTCATCTCATCACATCTCATCTCAATTCAACAGGATGACTCGACCCATAGAAGAAGAAGAAGAATGATCCACACAACAATAGGGGAGATCGATTTACCACAACCAAGTCCATGGCAGTCATAAATGACCTTGGTAAGGATCACACATCCTATGTCCACTAACTGACCCTCACCCAACCTAATCCTCAGTAATCAAGTGTTAGAACACCTACATCCAACACTTAGGGGAGATCAATTTACCACAACCAAGTCCATGGCAGTTGCGTCTAACATTGGTAAAGGTCACACACGCCTAAGTCTCCTCACCCACTGGCTAGATGGGTGGCAACCTCAGCAAGCTTAACCAAGTCCATGGCCCTTGATCAATAAAGACATAAGGTGACTTGCAGGTAGGATGCATATTGGGGCATGTACTTAGCCAAGTCTATGGCTCTAAGGAGTACCCTCACACCCAGGAGTCTCACTCCTCATCCCCCCTCACTAATTCCATGGTTGGTCAAAAGACTGGGGGAGAGCATATGCTCAATGTTCTCGATCAGCAATGTTCCCTCTCGAATGTACATGTCTCAACACAAGAGAAGCGCATCTCGTTTCATCTCATCTCATCTCATCTCAGTTCAACAATGATGACTCGATCCATAGAAGAAGAAGAATGATCCACACAGCAATAGGGGAGATCAATTTACCACAACCAAGTACATGGCAGTCATAAATGACCTTCATAAAGATCACACATCCTATGTCCACTAACTGACCCTCACCCAACCTGATTCTCAGTAATCAAGTGTTAGAACACCTGCATCCAACACTTAGGGGAGATCAATTTACCACAACCAAGTCCATGGCAGTCGCGTCTGATCTTGGTAAAGATCACAGACACCTAAGTCTCCTCACCCACTGGCCAGATGGTTGGCAATCTCGGCAAGCTTAACCAAGTCCATGGCCCTTGATCAATAAAGACATAAAGTAACTTGTGAGTAGGATGTATACTAGGGCATGTACTCAGCCAAGTCCATGGCTCTAAGCAGTACCCTCATACCCAGGAGCCTCACTGCTCATCCCCCCTCACCATGCCCATGGTTGGTCGAAACACTGGGGGAGAGCATATGCTTAGTGTTCTCAATTAGCAATGTTCCCTCTCGGGGAGGAATACATTCTCCTGCACTCAAAGCTGGTCTCTGAAGAATAAGAGCTTCGCTTTTGGCAAAGGCTTGGAGAGAATGTTTACAACCTGCTCATCAGTCGAGATGTGTTGGAGCCTCACTACTCTTTGTTGTACCATATCTCTGATAAAGTGGTACTTGATGTTAATGTGTTTCGACCTATCATGAAATACTAGACCTTCCGAAATTCGAATCCTACTTTGATTGTCATAGTATATCACAGTCATATCAAGCACCTGCTCAAACAGCTCTGCAAAGAGCTTCCGCAACCACATTGCCTCACAACTAGCCATACTAGCAACGTACTTTGCCTCGGTTGTAATGAGAGTGACAACTTTCAACTTCCTGCTCATCTAGGAAATCATGGCAGATCCCAAGCTAAAACAGCACCCTGATGTGATCTTCCTATCAATAACGCTCCCAACCCAATTTGCATCTATATATCCATGCTTTCTTCAATATGCAAAAATGGGTTTCCCTGTCATGTTCCTCAAAGCCCTGTGGTTGTTCCACGTACACCTCTTCCTTAAGTATGCCATGAAGAAAGGTTGTCTTCACATCCATCTAATGAAGACTCCAACCCTAATTAGCAGCAAGATCAAAGATGGACTGGATGCTAGTGTATCAAGCAACAAGTGCAAATATCTCATCATAATCTTCTCCCTCTTTTTGGGATAATGCTCTAGCCACGAACCTCGCTTTCAACTTCTCAATACTACCATCAACTGCATGTTTAATTTTGTATATCCACTTGGAATTCACAACAGACTTTCGCTCAAGTCTAGGAACAACCTCCCACATAAAAAAATTCATGATGGATTCATATTCATCGACCATGGCATCTTTCCAATTTTGTTCCTTCACTACTTCTTCATAGCTGCAAGGTTTAGATTTATGTTGTCGCTCATCAAGGCAACAAATCCCTGATATCTGTGACGTTGCTTGCTTTCTCTGAAGGTCCCTCTCAAGGCAGAGTGTCTCTTTGCATTCTATAAGGTATCACAAAGCCACAAGGGTCTCTTCCACATGGGAGGATCACAAGGAGGAGGATCCATAGGTGCCATAGGCTCATCTGCAAGGTCAGGCTCAGGCATGGATGGTTCTTCATCTACATCCATAAAATCATCCCTTCTCTTAGTGTTGGCATGGACAGGAGAGTCCCTTGCTTTTCCAAGGGCGACATCTTAATCAAAGGTCACATCTCAATTGAACTCAATGTTCCTCTGATTTGGCACACATATCCTATAAGCTTTAGAATTTTCACAATAACCAACAAACACACCTTTCTTTCTTGAAGCTTCTAGCTTTGATCTCTTTTCTTTCAGTACATGAGAGTAGACAGGGCAACTAAAGATTCTCAAGTGTCCAACTTCCAGTTTCACACCTGTAAATTCTTCTTCAGAAGTCTTGTCTCGCAAGGCTTGATGAGGACTGCTATTTTGGACATATACAGCAGTATTTGTTGCTTCTCCCCACAGAAACGTAGGAAGCTTTTGATCATGAATCGTGGCTTTAGCTGCTTCCAAGATGGACCTGTTCTTCCTTTCAGCGACCCCATTTTGTTGAGACTCGAGAGTTATGGAATAGTCACCTCCCTCTTAATCCCGACTTCCCTGCATAAATCTTTGAAGTCACCGGCATTTTGCACAAGAGATTTGAAATCCCTAAACATGTTGAAACCCTGATCCTTGGTCTTCAAGTAAAAGATACAAGTCTTACAGGAGAAGTCATCAACAAAGATAATATAATACAAGTATCCTCCAAGGGATGTCACCGGCATGGGCCCAGAAAGGTCATAATGAATGAGTTGAAGAATCTCTTTAGATTGGTTGTTGCTAGAAGGGAATGGTCCCTTGATATTCTTTCCATTAGCACATCCCTAACATACACCTTCATGATCCACCTAAATCCAAGGAATCCTTGTAACCATCCCGCTCAAGTCAGCCAAAGCCTTATAATGAAGGTGTGCAAATCTTTGGTGCCAAAGCTCACACTGATTAGTAGTATCATGGACCAATGCTTGGATTGGTTGTCCACAAACTCTGTATAGGCCTTCATTTCTGACACCAAGTGTGAAGGTTGCTCTCAGGTTAGATCTCCTTGGCCAAGCAAGGACCTTTCCATTAATGAATGCAACTCTAAATCCTTTGCCTTCTAGAGCAGAAACAAAGACAAGATTCTTCTTCAAGCTTGGCACATACAAGCACATCTTGTAGATGAAAGGTTTGACCAGATTCCAAATGAAAAGAAACAGAACCAAACCCTTTTATAGGATAAGAAGAATTACCCCCAAGTAGAATTTTCAAATTAGTCTCCCTCTCCAGCCTCTCAACCAAATTTGAGAGGACTTCATGATACCCAGTAAAGTGACTAGATGCCACACTATCCACCAGCCAAATATCAATGTTATATGAAGATGAGCTAGAAATTGCAGCAACAAGATATTATTTAGATTAAGTACAAGCAACATTATCAGCATACCTTGTGTTCTTGGACCTCTTTTGACAGCACTGGGACTCTTCAACAATTGCAAGGGCAACAAGACCTCTTGATCTCCTTCTATTGTTGAAATTGTTGTTGTTGCCAATGTTGTTGTTGCTACTAGGCCTTTCAACATTTCTTCTATCAAGACAATCTCAGGCAATGTGGCCAAATTTGTCACACCTGTAGCATTGGACTTTGGAAAAGTCCTTTCTATTATTGTTGAATGCTAGAGCGGGTGTCTTTGACTTCCATTTGTAAGGTCTTCCTTTCCCTTTTCCTTTCTTGACATTCGCTACAAAAGCTTAGGTTCTGCCTCTTCTTTTCTATGGATTCTTCCTCTAGAAATGAGCTTGGATTCCTCTTACGTACAGTTGCCCAAAAGCTCATCAAATGTAGGGACCTCTTTCTTACAATTAATGCTTGCAATGAATGTCTACCATGTTGATAACTACTTCAATGATCAATTAAACATTAGTTTCACATAGCATTAAAATTCAATATCATTTAGGCGGTTATACAGAAGAAAAGCATCAACTAATAAACATGAAAGAGCAGTAAAGTAACCATAAAAAATGAGACAAGAAACACAGAAATTAGGCACACAACCAGGGCAAAACCCACAAGGGGAAAACCCAGAAAAGTTCTTCCCTATGAGAGAGAGAGAGAGCTTTCAGATTCATCTATACATCATAAATAAACATGGCAAAATAATAACCAAACCAGTAACCAAAATCATGATGAAGTGCCTTGTCAAAAACCATGTTCCTGAAATTTCGGCCCTCCTGTAATTTCGCTGGATCAATGATATATATGCCAAAATTGTGTCCAAATGAGGAGAAATGATCTCCCTTATATGGCCTTCAAGTGGGGTTGAATGGGTGCCTCTTAGGGGCCCAACCAACCTAATAAATTTTGGAGGCAAATTTTAAATTCGAATTTTATTTCTTTTTCAAGATGAAAATATCAACCATGGCTACCATATTTTTCAACACTCCCTCTTAGCCAAGGAGGTACTTTTCATTCTCTCTCTCAAGATCAATCTTCCTGACCAATTATAGGTCTCAGCCCACAGCCCAAGGAAGAGATCACCAGTCTCATCATAAGGAAATATACATAGCATCCATCTCAAATCATCTCCTCGACGACGAGGTCTCACAGCACACAGCTTAAGGGAGGAGCCAACAATGCATCTCTCAGACCATAAGGTCTCACAGCACACAGCGTACAGGAGGAATCAACAATACATCTCCCGTACCATAAGGTCTCACGACACACAGCCTACAAGAGGAATCAAAAATACATCTCCCAAACCACAAGGTCTCATGGAACATAGCCTACAGGAGGAATCAACAATACATCTCCCAAACCACAAGGACTCACGACACACAGCCTACAAAAGGAATTAATAATACATCTCTTGAACCACAAGATCTCACAGCATACAACATACAGCTTACAAGAGGAATCAACAATACATTTCCCGAACCACAAGATCTCACAGCATACAACATACAGCTTACAAGAGGAATCAACAATACATCTCCCGAACCACAAGGTCGCACGACACGCAACCTACAAGAGGAATCAACAATACATCTTCTGGACCACAAGGTCTCACGGCACATAGCCTAAAGGAGGAATCAATAATACATCTCCCGAACCATAAGGTCCCACAGCAAACAGCCTACAGGAGATGGTCCATAATATGAAGCTATGTAATCAATGTTCCTTTTTCAAGGGGATTCTCAGTCATTCCAGCGCCCAATTTATCATCAGAGTTTTTAGCCATGGCGGATCTCAAATATTTCAGCAACATTCAACTTCAACCAAGGACTATCCACAGACAATAATAGACTTCAGTAATGGCTTCTCATAGAAGCAACCATCAACAACCATAGTAGGGTTTAGCAAACAATAAGTGGCTTCTCACAGAAGTAGATATTAGTATACATAGTCGAATCCAGTCGATAACAAGTGTCTTCCCATGGAAGTAGGCATCAGCAGCTATAATAAAATCCAACAAACCAAAGTTGAATCCCATAGATAATAATGGGCTTCAGTAGAAACAAACATCAACAGATAGATCAACGAACAATCAGAGAATCAACCAAGTCATCATCAAAGTCACAACAAATCATTCATTAGGAAGATGTCAATGGACCTGCAGTCCATTGAGCCAAAGATATCACCTGGCTCATGCATTTACAAAAGCAACTCCTCCTTACACAAAAATCCTCTTTGTTCTTTAATCAAGTTGATCTTGTTTGCTCCCTTTAAGTACGGAGCCTATCACGAGTCTTCTGCTCACATTGTTCTTCTGTCATTTCCAACGATTGCCACATCTTGGCAATCTCCATTATATACTTGCAAACCTCACTAGGAAACTAAGGAAGAACAAGAATAAGCCAAGAGACTCATAATGAAATAATCTATAAAAACAATCAAGATAATACTTATCTTTTGAGAGTGTGTTAGCTCCCTCTTAATCTTAGCTTTCTTAGATCGAGTCAATCTCATCACACCATCAAAGAGTCCATACAATCATCAAAGAATTGGCATCATTAAGGAGTCCACATCATTATTAAGGAGTTCTCATCATCAACAAAGAGTTCACGGAATCCAAGTCATCAAAGAGTCCATATCATCATCATCATCATCATCATCAAAGAGTCTATACCATCAATGATTCCACACCAACATCATCATCAGGGAGTATATATTATAATTGAGTCCATATCTTCATCATCATCTAGTAGTCTTGTCCACATCACCAAAAGGGTCCACATAAGTAGTATTATTAGGGGGTCCATATCACCATCAAGTCAAAATCATTATCATCAATATTATTAATGAATCCACATCATCAATGAGTCCATGTCATCAATGGGTCCACATTATTATCATCAAGGAGTCTAGTCCAATTCATCATCATTTAGATCATCATAAGCATCAAGGAGTTCAAATCGCCATCAAGGAGTCCAATCACATCATCCACGTTATCAATGAGTCATACATTATTGTCAGCAAGGAGTACTTATCATCACAAGGAATACACATCATCAACATCATAATGTACGCATCATTCATCATTAAGGAGTCCACGTCAACATCCTCAAGGAATCTGTATCATCATCCATATCAACATTAAAGAGCTCACATCATCAACGAGTCCATCACCCACATCTTCAAGGAGTCAACATCAACATCAATAAAGAATTCACATCCACATCATCAAGAAATATATATCATTAACGAGTCCACATCATCAAAAAATCCACATCATTATCAACGAGTCCATATCATCAACAAGGAGTCTACATTTTTAACGAGTCCTCGTCATCAAGAGGGCCCTATCATCATCAGAGAGTTCACATCATTGGTAACAAAAAAAAAAACACACAAGATACTTATCTTTTCAGCTCCCTCTTAACTCCATATCATCATCCACATCATCCATATCAGCATTAAAGAGCTCACATCATCAAGGAGTCCATCATCCACATCTTCAAGGAGTAAACATCAACATCAATAAAAAATTCACATTCACATCATCAAGAAATCCATATCATTAGTGAGTCCACATCATCAACAAATCCACATCATTATCAACGAGTCCATATCATCAACAAGGGGTCTACATTGTTAAAGAGCCCTTGTCATCAAGAGGGCCCTATCATCATCAAAGAGTTCACATCATTAGTAACAGAAAAAACACAAGATACTTACCTTTTCAGCTCCCTCTTAACCTTTGGCCTTTATGTATTCAACCTGTAAATCAACTTCATCATTAAGATGTCAAAACTTCTAGGAGCTAGGATTTCTCTATTTAGGCAGACGCAATCAAAACACAAGCCCAAGGCTTTCTCAACAACTAAATGTTAGGGTTTGCAATAGCTAGGGTTTTGACTTCAAACCCTCATAATTTTAATATTCTAGAGCTTACAAACATTAGAAGTGTAACTTTCGTCCTTGTATAGTTTTCCAACTTCATCCTTTTTTTTACTATCAACAATGCTACGGTTACATAGACCCTAGGGCTTTCTTCTTAAAATCTTTACAAGGGTTTTTGCAAACCCAAAATATTCCAAGAATTTGGACATAAACCTCAGATGATGCAAACGAGTTCTCAGATCCTTAGCAATATTCATACTTCAGACTTTAGAAGGGAGGCTTGCTTAGCAAGTGGAGTAATCTTGACAACCTTGTGTTGGAATTTCTAAGTTTAACCCCTTAGAAATTCTTCCTGTACTATCTAATTTATTTCTTCCTACTTGTTCAATTACTTAACAAGTTATTTACTATGTAAATATTGAAAATAAATACAAGTACAGTATCAACATCTACAGATCATCAACTGAAAGTAAACAAGCACACAAGTGACACTGTTGTTTTTGGACCAATATCCTCGAAAAAAACCAATGCGGGAAAATCAATGTAGCTATTTAGAGGGTTTTCTTATTATGCAGTTTTCATAATACAACTAGGGTGCCAAAAATGGCTCACCCAACAAAGAACGCCCTCGGCAGTAGTACCTCTCCTCAAAAACAGATATTCTTAGGTTGATTAATCACCGGATGAACGATCCCACATCAACAATTGCAACTTCTGTTGCTCTGCGTCACCCTATCTGGCTCACCAGCTCCCAGTCTATCCCACGAAATCCTCCAGCGCTGCCTCTAGGCCCTGCGTCATCTCTGCTAGCCTCTGCGTCACCTTCTGGAGCCTCTATGTTAGCCCCTAGGCCCACTGTGTCTCACATGCTGGCCTCTCTGGCTCTGCACAGCTCCAGGCTGCCTCTGCGTAGCCTCCAACTGCCTTTGCGTCAACCCCACTAGGCTTTGCGCTGGATCTCTGGTACCAACTCTGCCTCTCTACTATGTATTCACTGCCCCTCAAATCACTCATTCGATTTCCTCAGGAAACCCTGCCCCAGAAAATGGAATTCTTGATCTCTCTTGGTGTGTTCTCCAACTGACCCTCAAGCCTCTTCTTATACTTTTTTCGTTGGTCCATCAATGGCCGAGATTAAATCTCTAATCAACGGCTAAGATTAGATTTGGCTTGATTCGTGACTTTTGAACCCTTCTAACCCAGTTTCATATTAATACCCATTAATATTTTATTTTTCCTAAGTTTAGACTTAGGAACTCCATTAAAAATATTAATTATTTTAATATCTCCCAAACCGGGTACAATTTGTCCAAACCATTTCTGGGTCTTGGAAATCTCATGCGCCTTAGCCTCTCCACCAATTTTCATGGCTAGAGCACATCCGATGTCACCCCAAATCAACACCATGCATTAATATCCATGCTTCAAATTACAATGTATTAACTTCATTGCCTTTTTACGAATGAGCTTCATCATTTAGGTCAAGACTCTCATTCAACTAACCATTCTAGCACTTAGAGACAATGAGCTTGAAGAGAGGCAAGTAATATCCATAGATTTACCACAGGTTCGGATCACAGAGAGACTTGAATTAACAAAGTTTGTAAATTTTTGTCTTGCATATAAAAGCATATTCAAAGATCCAATCTATCTCTTTCCATTCCAACTATCAGTGCTTGAGGCTAGAAATTTTGTCTTGCATATAAAAGCATAACAACAATGCCATTTTAAGTGATGTCTCCTTAAAGTTGAAAATCACTTTTTATTTTCAGAGAGATGCAATTAACTCTTGCCTTATGTTAATATGCGCGTAGGTAAGCAAGCGAAGTGCAACAAAAATGTAGGCAAGTCTCAAAGCAAGCATTCTTCCAACAAAACATCCTCATGTGTGGATAGGCATTAAGAAAGCATTAATAATAGGGAGGCCAGAAGACTAGAATGTTGACTGTTTGCTAATATCACTAGCATGGGGAGGAAATCTAAGGGACCATCAAAGGTGGGATGTGGATATGGACATAGAGATTGAGGCAAGGTGGGCCACCAAACAACCCGATGTCGAAAATCCTACAACCACAATCAATAATTGTTATTTTTAAGGTGCTTAATTTGAAATATGACTACAGTGTTGATTTTGGTTATTTTTATTGTTATAGGGCTTTAAAGGTCACTTTTTTTTGCTAGCTTGGGTTAATTCAAAAGTGTTTTCACCTAGTTAAACCTTACAACGGCATTACGTCTCCTTATTCCCTTGTGATGCTTGATAGATATATGAATTTCTCAATCTTAATGGATGCTAAACCTTGGATCAGTGTTTTAAAAAACGAATGAGCAGACTCTGACTCGGCCGAGCTAAACCGAGCCAATGCCTGGCCGAGTCAGCTCAGTGGCCGAAACGAAACGGCTGGCTGAGTCAGCTCAGTGGCCGAAACAGAACGGCTGGCCGAGTCAGCTCAGTGGCTGAAACAGAACGGCTGGCCAAGTTGTAACTAAGCCGACCGAGCCGGTCACCGACTCAGCCGGCTTGGTAACAACCCGGTCGGCTCGGTCACCAATGCAAAAGCACGGCTAGCAATTTTTTATTTTTTTTTTGGGGGGGGGGGAATTGGACCCCACAGCCAATTGTAATTTGCCTTAGGGTTATTTTGATGTCCATTTACCTCTCCCAACCCTATAAAAGCTAACCTACCCCTCTCATTTCCTCACAGCTATCTCATTGCATTTGTGTGAGAATTCGTGAAGAGTTGTGGAGTTTGTTTTTTGGGCAGCAGTGAGGAGTCTTGCGCAAGCATTGGAGCAGCATTGAGGAGTTGGTTTGTTGGAGCAGCATTGAGGAGGCGGTTTGTGCCTAAAGGTAATTTCTTTTCACTTCTAAAATATGTTTTTGTTTATTTATTTTTTTGTTCAAATCTGGAAATTGAAAAGAGTCCTTTTTGTAAAAGAAATGAACATTGAAGCAAGGCTCTTTTTTTTGTTTTCATTTTCAGATTTTTTTTCCTTTCATTTCCAAGTCAAAAAATGGCTCCTAGAGTGAAAAATGTTGCTTGGGCATATGCTGAAATGGTTGATAATCAAATGCATTGCAAATGTTGCCATAGAAAAATTAAGAAGGGTCCTGGGGTCATTCATAGGATGAAACAACACTTGGCTGGTATCAATGTTTTCAAAACCAACCGGCACGGAACCGACTCGACTGATTTGGTCCAAGCCAGAGCTAGAAATAATGACTCGGCCTTGGAAACGGTTCGACCGGCCGGGTTACTACCGAGTCGGCCAAGGTTTCTAACAACTCGACCGAGTTAGAAACAACAGCCCAGAAACCCATAAATCAATGATTTTCTTTTAAATGTTTTTTTGGGGACTCCATACCTAATTTTGATTTGTCTATTTTGTTTTTGGGGTCCATTCCCCTCTCCTAAACCCTATTTAACCCACCCAACCCCTCTCATTCTCTCACAACCATCTCATGCATTTGAGTGAGAATTTCACTCAGAGTTTGTGAGGAGTTGTTGAGTTTGCTTTTGGAGCAGCAGTGAGGAGTCTTGGGCAAGCATTGTAGCTGGAGTGAGGAGCTTCTTGGGCAGCCATTTGGAGCAACATTTGCCATTCAGGAGTTGGTTTCTTAGAGCAAGCTTGAGGAGGCAATTTGTGCCTAGAGGTATTTTTTTCACTTGTAAAAATCTATTTTTGCTTATTAAATTTTTGTGCAAATCTGGAAATCCTAAAGAGTGTTTTTTGTGAAAGAGATGAACATTGAATCAATGTTTTTTTTTTCATTTTCAGATTTTTTGCTTTCATTTCCAAGTCAAAAAATGGCACCTGCTTGGGCATATGTTGAAATGGTTGATAGTCAAATGCATTGCAGATTTTGCCATAGGAAAATTAAGGAAGGTCTTGGGGGCATTAATAGGCTGAAACAACACTTGGCAGGGATTAGAGGCCAAATTACTCCATGTACCTCACCAGAAATTGGGGAGATTAGGAAGGATTTGTTAGCTAGCTTTGAGAAGTTTAAAGAAGGTAAGGCGCAAAAAAGTTAGAGGTTGAAATTTGGGAGGAAGAGGAATATACAAAAAATGTTGGCTACCAACCCCCATTTTGATTTTGAGGGTTCTTCCTCTATCCCTTGTACTGATGCATCCAACCCCTTCTGATATGTTCCTCCCTCTTTTGAGTCTATTCAAGAAAAGGGAAAGAGTAAAATGAAAAAGGGTGATATGAATATCAAAAGTTATTTCACTCCCTCCTCTCTATCAGATGCACATGGTCTTCAATCTAGTAGAAGTCATATGCAGCCCACTTTAGATGACCATTGGAAGAAAGAATTGAGGGAGATTGCTTGTGATTGCATAGCTAGATGGTGGTATGATGCCGATATCCCCTTCAATGCTTCTCGTTCACCATATTATGAGCCTGTGTTTGATGCCATACATGCTGCTAAAAAAGGCTTCAAAGGCCCTACTATGAGCTAAGGGAGTATCGTTTGCAGAAAGAACTTTCCTCCATTAATGAGTATTTGAAAAATTTCAAGGACTCATGGGCAAAAACAGGATGTACCATCATGTCAGATGGATGGACTGATCAAAGAAATTGTACCATCATAAACTTTCTTATCTTCTGCCCATAGGGAACCATGTTTCTAAAATCAGTTGATGCATCTGATAAGGTAAAAGATGGGCAATTGTTGTTTCAACTATTGGATGAGGTTGTTCAGGAGGTGGGGGTGGCTAATGTTGTTCAAGTCATCACAGATAATGCCTCTAACTATGTTCTTGCTGGTAAACACAGAACCATCTTTTGAACCCCATGTGCTGCACATTGCATAGACCTCATGCTTGAGGATATTGGCAAATTAGATTGGGTCAAAAACACTGTAGATCATGCCAAAAGTATAACAAAATTTATCTACAATCATTCATGAATTTTGAGCTTGATGAGGAAACACACAGGGGGCAGGGATATTATTAGGCCTACCATCATCACTAAATTTGCTACTCATTTTTTGACATTGCAATCTATGCTTTCACAACATAGAAAATTGCAAAAGATTTTTTCCAGTGAAGAATGGAGTCAAACTCAGTGGTCTCACAAACTAGAAGGCAAAGAATTGAAAAAGAAAGTTAATGAAGAAATATTTTGGAGAAAGGCAGCAGAGATTGTGAAGCTTGTTGAGCCAATAGTTAAGGTGTTGCGGTTGGTGGATGGGGAAATATTGGCTATGGGCTTCATTTATAAGGCTATGGATCAAGCAAAGGAGCAAATAAAGAGGGCATACAAGGATAAAGTGGCTAAGTATGGGCCCATTTGGGCAAATCATTGATGAAAGATGGAACGATCAACTCCATTGCCCTATACATGCAGCTGGGTATTTTTTGAACCCACGGTCATTATAAAGCTAAGGCGACAAGAGCTTCGAAGGGGGAGGTTAGAGATGGATTGATTGACTGCATTAATCACATGATCCCATTGTAGTGTGATCAACTGGAGATACACTAACAGGTCACAACCTTCAACACTGCCTAAAGTACCTTTGGGAAGAACCTAGCAAAGATTGCAAGGGAAGCAAATGAGCCAGGTAAACAAAAATTTCAATTTTCAAATTCTTAATACTTATTTTGTTAAATCGTTTATAATTTGAAAGTTGGATATAATTTGTAATTTTGTTGAGCTAACTCATTACACTCCTATGTTTTTTGCAGCACAATGGTGGGAGGCTTTTGGTAGCCATTGTCCTAAATTGCAAAAGTTTGCAATTCGTATTTTAAGTCAAACTTGCAATGCTACTGGGTGTGAGCACAATTGGTTTGTCTTTAAGAGGATTCACACAAATAAGAGAAACCGTTTGGATCAAAAACGGTTAAATGATCTAGTATATGTCCAATACAACCAGGCGCAACCAATTGCTAAACAAAAGACCTTATTCAAATCCCATTGTGTTGGAAGACATTGATTCAACATCAGATTGGGTAGTGGAGAGTCATCCAGCAGAGTTTGCTTCTGATGAGGATATGGATTATGAATTACAGACGATAGCATCACTGGAACATAATGTTCAGTTGAATGCAGATCCCGATCCACTTGTACTAGCCTCAGCCTCAAAGCCAGCAAATCCTCCAATTACAGGCGCTTCCTCTGCTCAGCCACGACAGAAGCGCATATCTCGTCTATCTCAGCTTGCATCTGTTGCACAGCCTGCTAGTTCTACCACTTCTACAGTGGCAATTGGAGATGATGAGGAGGAGGAGCCATGGGGCCCCCTGTCTGACTCTAATCCAAAGATTGATCCACATGATCTCGGCTCCTCTAGCAATAGCCAGGAGTAGTGGTCAGTTTACTTTTCCATTTCTAGCCTCCTTGGTTATTTGTTTTGATCTCTATATCATGATCATGTACGTATTGGACAGTGCACTAGGTGCCATTTTGATGCTGTTTGTTTGGAAACATGAATGAAAATCTTTAAAATTACGTTTTTTTTATAAATTAAAAAAAAAAAAAAAAAAATTATATATAAATATATATATATATATATATAATATATAATATAATGGATTTTTAACAACGACCGAGTCATTGAAATCGAGCCGACCAGGTCGAGATCCAATGAATCAGAGTCAAGTCAACCCTCGGCCGAGTCGAAGTTTTAAAACATTAGCTGGTATTAGAGGCCAAATTACTCCATGTGAATCACCACAAATTGGGGAGATTAGGAAGGAGTTGTTAAATAGCTTTGAGAAGTTTCAGGAAGAAAAAGCTAGGCAAAAAGAAATAGAGGCTAAAATTGGAAGGAAGAGGAGTATACAACAAATGATGGCTACCAACCCCCATTTTGATTTTGAGGGCCCTTCATCTATCCCTTGTACTAATGCATCCAACCCCTTCCGCTATGTTCCTCCCTCTTTGGAGTCCATGCAAGAAAAAAAAATAGTAAGAGTAAAATAAAAAAGAAGGGTGATATGAATATCAAAAGTTATTTCACTGTCACACCCTCCTCTCCATCAAATGCACATGGTCCTCAAGCTAGTAGAAGCCATATGCAGCCCACTTTAAATGACCATTGGAAGAAAGAATTGAGGGAGATTGCTTGTGATTAAATAGCTAAATGATGGTGTGATGTTAATATCCCCTTCAATGCTTCCCATTCACCATATTATGAGCCTATGTTTGATGTCAGATTTGCTGCTGGAAAGGCCTTCAAAGGCCCTACTATGCATGAGTTAAGGGTGTCTCATTTGTGAAAGAAATTTCCTCAATTGATGAGTATTTGAAAGATTTCAAAAATTCATGGACAAAAACAGGATGTACCATCATGTCAGATGGATGGACTGATCAAAGGAACCGTACTATCATAAACTTTCTTATCTTTTACCCATAGGGGACCATGTTTCTAAAATCAGTCGATGCATCTGATAGGGTGAAAGATGGACAATTGTTGTTTCAGCTATTGGATGAAGTTGTTGAGGGGGTGGGGGTGGCTAATGTTGTTCAAATCATCACAGATAATGCCTCTAACTATGTTCTTGTTGGTAAACTGTTAGAGGAAAAACACAAAACCATCTTTTGGACCCCATGTGCTGCACATTGCATAGACCTCATGCTTGAGGATATTGGCAAATTAGATTGGGTCAAGAACATTTTAGATCATACCAAAAGCATAACAAAATGTATCTACAATCATTCATGGATTTTGAGCCTGATGAGGAGACACGCAGGGGGTAGGGATATTATTAGACCTACCATCACTAGATTTGCAACTCATTTTTTGACATCGCAATCTATGCTTTCCCAACATAGAAACTTGCGAAAGATGTTTTCCAGTGATGAATGGAATGAAAGCCAATGATCTCACAAATAGGATGGCAAAGATTTGAAAAAGAAAGTTAATGAAGAAATATTTTGGAAAAAGGCAGCACAAATTGTGAATGTTGTTGAGCCACTGGTTAAGGTGTTGCAGTTGGTGGATGGGGAAAGATTGGCAATGGGCTTCATTTATGAGGCTATGGATCAAGCAAAGGAGCAAATAAAGACAGCATACAAGGATAGAGTGGCTAAGTATGGGCCCATTTGGGCAATCATTGATAAAAGATGGAACAATCAACTCCATCGCCCTATACATGCAGCTGGGCATTTTTTGAACCCAAGGCATCATTATAAATCTTTGGAGGCAGGAACTTTTGGTGGGGAGGTTAGAGATGGATTGATTGACTGCATTGATCGCATCATCCCTATGGAGAGTGATCAGTTGGAGATATACCGACTGGTCACTTGTTTCAGCAAAGCCACAGGTACCTTTGACAAGAACCTATAGCAAAGATTGAAGGGAAGTAGATGAGCCAAGTACACAAAAATTTCAATTTTCAAATTCTTATTTTGTTAAATTGTTTATAATTTGAAAGTTGGATATACTTTGCTGAGCTAATTCATTACACTACTATGTTTTTTGTAGCACAATGGTGGGAAGCTTTTGTTATGAAACCAGCTCAAGAAAAGATATAAAAGATAGATCAACGCCTTAGAATTCAGCCTCTTCGAGGGGGCAA
>APFE031205124.1:78159-120115 GCA_000404065.3 Pinus taeda
AATTCTTGGATGATACAAATGAAAAGACCTCCTTTCTATATATAGGAGTCTACGGGGTCATAACATAATCAGAGCCGACATAACAATAATAATGTAAGGGCACAATAATAACAATATGGGCACAGCATGAGTACATCAATATAATAAGTGGGTTGTACTAATAACAATTAGGGGTTACACTAGTAGTATAGGGGTCTAACAGCTTTTGGTAGCCATTGTCCTCAATTGCAAAAGTTTGCAATTCGTATTTTGAGTCAAACTTGTAGTGCTAATAGGTGTGAGCACAATTGGTCTGTCTTTGAGAGGATTCACAGGAAGAAGAGAAACCGTTTGGATCAAAAACAATTAAATTATCTAGTCTACATCCAATACAACCTTCGGCTCAGACACAATCAATTGTTGAACAAAAGTCTTGATTCAGATCCCATTGTGTTGGAAGATATTGTTCCAACATCAAATTGGGTAGTGGAGAGTCATCCAACAAAGTTTGATTCTGATGAGGATCTTGATTTGGAATACAGAAGAAAGTATTACTTGAACAAAATGTTCAATTGAATGAAGATCCACTTGTACCAGCCTCAGGCGCTTCCTCTGTTCAACCACGACGGAAGCGCATATATTGTTTATCTCAGCGTGCAGCTGCTGCATAGCCTACTAGTGCTACCACTTCTACAGTTGCAGTTGGAGATAATGATGAGGAGCCATAGGTTTCCTTGTCTGACTCTAATTCAGAGTCAGCTGACATTGGCTCCTCTAGCAGTAGCCAATAGTACTGGTGACTAGTGATGTTTCACAGTTTACTTTTGTTGTAGAGGCCATTTCTGGCCTCCTTGGTTATATGTTTTTTTTATCTCTATATCATCATGCATGTATGTATTGGACAGGGCACTGGGTGCCATTTTGATATAATGGATATATTCATGAGCCTACTTTGATCATATGTTGTCCTCTCTCTATGTTCTAAATCAAAACGGCAGAGTCGATACCGAGTGGGAGTTGGAGTCGGAGCCAACCCTCGGTCGTTTTTGAACCGGAGTCGGAGATTTAAAACATTGCCTTGGATAGAGTGCTAGGATAGTGCACTTAACTAGGAGGTCGTTACCATATGTGGCATTCTATCATCATTGTATTGTAGAGCTCTCCCTACACAGTTTCCTTGTTCACTTAGGTCTCAAGTTAATTATGTGGACCTAGCCCATGTTTTATGATGGCCTCCCTCACCTATACTACGTAAAGGGAGGAGAGAGACTTTATTATTACTAACTATTTATGTACTCTTTATTCTATCTTTGTGTAGTCTTGTAAGTAAAAAGACATACGGTTTACAATCTAAACCTTAGAGACATTAAATGAATACCAACACTAGAGATGACCTTGAATCTTCGCATTTGTGTGATACAAGAGAAGAAGACTTAAGTTTATGTGATGTAAACCCTAGCGCATAAACATGGAGCACTAAAGTAGAGGAGTCTTGAAGTTTGGTGTGATGCTTGGCTTGAAGAAGACTTGGGGCTTGTGTTGATACACTCTTGATATTCCATCATAACAGTGTAAATCCTAGAGGAAGCCAAGAGCACTAGAGGATTGAAGAAGACCAAGAACTTGTGTGATGCAAGCTTGAAGAATATCTTGGAAGACTTGTGCAATGTAAGTAGGAGATCAAGGACGAACTTGTTGGTGTTGATGCCAGCTTGTTGTTGAGCCTTTGAAGCCACTAGGAGTAGCTTCATGTGATTCTTTGCTGGGCTGCGATTGCAAATTATGGTTTGTTGTTGATGGTAGATGCCCTAGCTAGGCTTGGGATACAATTGGAGCATCCTCAATTGTGACAAGCAGACAGGACATGTTGTACCAGCTCATGATGAACTGATGATATGTACTTGTATTTTCATCATGTTGTAATATGAATTATATCTTTGCTGTCCAAATAGTATGCATTGCAGATCTCAAAATCAGACTTATGTTGCTCAATTTAATGAGTAATTTCTAGGGCTATTTTGTATGTTGATTTGTTAAGAAGATTGAGCTCTTAGAGCTGTGAATACTCCCTTTGAAATGCATTGTTTCAGTGTTTTTTTCTTCGCCTGCCTATCCCAATATCAGACTTACGTTGCTCAAGTTAATGAGTAATTTCTAGGGCTGTTTTGTTTGTTGATTTGTCATGAACAGTTAACAAATTTGTTAAATGATTTAACATGCTAAGAAGGAACAAAAGGGGAGTCTTAGGGCTGTAATAAATCTGTTGTTATAAAAATTTTCCAGATTTGATTTGTTAAGAAGATTGATCTCTTAGAGCTGTGAATATACTCCCTTTGAAATGCATTGTTTCAGTGTTTGTTTTTTTCACCTGCCTAGTGGCTTAGGTTGGACAGAAGTGAAATATATGCTGTTGTAATTAATATTTCAGATTCAGCCATAAGCTGAAAGGTTCTCCATATATCCAAGAAGCTTCAAATAAATGAGGTGAAATTTATAAATTTGTCTTCAGCAGAGAATTTTGAAATTTCCACATTTTTCTGGTACATTGACCGTGCTGACTGGTGGTTGAGGATTTTCAACACATTGATGCCCTCTACCAGTTTTGTAGAATTTGCATATTCCTCCTAAGTTCTTAGAGGTATTATCATATTATTTTATAACAAGAACATTTCTGACTAATCAATACATCATTCTCCAAGAGAGAACCAGGGTGGGGGGGAGGTCTTATGACCCTAGAGGAATCGCAACCAAAAATTATCAAAATTAGTCTTTATAACAACAGCCAGGGTGAGCACATTGGGTTAGATCAAGTAGTTGAGTGCTGCAATTTACAAGCAGGGGGGTCACAGGGTCAAGTTGCAGGGTTGGCTGACTCTCTGAATATTGTGAGCCTCACTTAATATCCCCATTGGACTAGGTATCATCCTCGAAATGAGGAAAGTGCCTGGTGGGTTTCCCCAGATTGTACATTTCATCATAGAAAACAACAGCTAGTGAGAAAACGTCTTAATTTAATCAATTTAGGATGGCCCTGAAAACTTAAAAGTGTGATTACATTAACCCAGTGGCTAGCTCAAGCAGTCAAGTGAATAAGTGCTTTGAGCTTTATGGAAGAGTTTTTGGGGCAAACTCCCAGGCTGGCTGCCTCAATTGATGTCCTTACCAGGTCAGACACCATAATCAGCACCAACAAGTTTACAATAGATACCACCCATGAGATGCAGGGAAGTGTCCGAGGGTTTCCCACGATAATTTTCTTGGAAAAAAACGTGATGACATAAAGTTGACAAGGGTTTCCAACAAGATTTTCATTGGAAATTTAAATTACAACAAAAAATAAATAAATAATCTGATGCCATTAATTAAAGCCATTTAACACAGGATGTAAAATTAAATATGATTTGAAACTTGAATTCACATTTTCCATTTCACCTAGGCTTCTGCTACGCAATTTTGTTAAATATTAAGTCAACTATTTTAGAATAACTTCTGCAGAAAGTATTGCAACATGAAAGCAATTTCAGTTACTTTAAACATGTAAAACGTATTTGTCAGTGAAAAACGGCCCTTAAAAGTGGAACGCCAAAAAATATCGCTCTAAAGATGAACATGAGTCCGTTTAAGAAAATTCCCGGCGATATGATTACGTAAAAGGTTGATTGACTTTAACCCGAACATAGGCTGCGCCAAACAACATACAGTCAAAACCAGTATAATTCGATTAACCAGAAATATCGGCCTCTACACAACAGCCTCCCAGATGGTGAAAGAAGAAATAAACCCCGCATTGGCAGTTAAAGTCAGAACAAAGGTGGTCACGCGTAAGAAAGTCCGGAAGTCCTCTCAGCTGAACATAGTGACCGGACATTTTATTGAGATTGAAAGGGAAAGTATAAACGCCAAGATATCAGCAGTTAAAATGAAATATAAGCTCTGAAATTAAAAACTTACAGGTAACTAACGTCCGTGGCTTTGAGAAGCTCTGCAATTTTACCAGCCTCAGAAAGTATTTTGGAGCTTTTCGTGGTTCGAACCCGCGACACGCCGTCTCCTTCTTCTACTAAGCGCAGCTCCCGAGAATTGGCCCCAAAACTTATGGGAAGATGAGGCAAAGGCAAATTGACGGTGAACTCTGTATAGCTGGTATTGCAGAGCCTGCATGTACCCATGTTTCCAGAACCTTTTAGAAGCTCCTTCCCCATTAGCTAGGTTCTCTCTTCGACATGAAAGCTTCAAGCCCTCGACTTACTACAAACAATTCGCAGAATTCGAAGAAGAGAATTGGGCGGGTGAATTTTGAGTTGAAATTAGGGATTTACAGGCATGGCAGTGGGAGGTAAAAGCGGATCCGAGGTCATAAAAGCAGCGAGAAGGCGGAGTGATAAGGTCAGTCAACTATGTGGAAATAACCCCGTTGGAGTAATCATTTGTGTCCAAAAAGCGCAGAGAGAGCGACTGGTTTGTCGCGATTTAGAATCTTTGAATGGATGATTTTAGCCGTCTTATTTTCATTGTATTTTAGCCGTCTTATAGACAAACGCGCGAGGGATATTCAGGAGTTGACGCGTAGGGTTTAGGGTTTATCACTCCGTTGGTAGCTTATGCGATAAGCTGCTTCATTATCATTTGTGGTAATCGAAAGCTATTTCATTTTTCAACTTTTATTTTAATACATTATTGAAAGACGGTGGTATTTTAACGTCATCCTTATTATTTTCTTCGTAGCAATATATAACGAGCTCCGAATGGTGCGGAGAATAGATGATTTGGGAACATCATTTGTTTCAAATTTATTTTCAAACTTCAAAGAAATAAATTATTTTTAATATAATTTAAAATTTCTAACTATTAAATTTAGATAATATTAACCATTTTTTTTTTTAATTTTAGAATGAATAATTATGGAAAAAAAAAATTTGCCTGCCCCACCACTCATAAGCAACATTGTCAATTTTTCACATATGGATATTGAATTTGGTGAATAAACATATTTTTTTTTATAAAATATAATAAATATTTCTCATAAAAAAATAAACATATTTATAAAAAAAAAAAAAAAAAAATAATTATAGAAATAAAATAATATTTAAATATAAATTTGATGTGATCCATACTTTCTGAGCTATATAATAGTTACTATGAATGAATTGAATGCACTCTATCTTTCCATTTCCGTTGGCCTCAAAACCTAGTTATGGATGTACTTTCCTAACTATATAAAAGCAAGTATGAATGAAGCAAACACACTCCACCTTCCCATTTCTTTTAGTCATGGATGTACTTTGGTAACAATATAAAAGCAAGTATGAATGAATCGAACACACTCCACTTTCCCATTTCTATTGGCCTCAAAACCTAGCCATGGATTGGCCATAGTACTTCAAAATAAATTACTATCAAGACATTAAATCACTAATGCTACATCAGACTAAATAAAAAATTAATGTGATCCATACTTTCCCTACTATATAAGTGAGTATGAATGAATCCAACACACTCTGCGTTCTCATTCCATCCTCGCAAGCATTAGATGAGTCAACCATATACCCATTCTATAAGGATTTGTAGAATATATATAGCCAGATAGTTATTAAAAGATGCTCAATACTGCCACCTCCTCTTATTTCCATCCTCGCAAGCATTAGATGAGTCAACCACATACCCATCCTATATGCATTTGGAGAATATATATAGCGACATAGTTATTAAAATATGCTCAATACTGCCACCTCCTCTTGAGCCCAGAGTTCTGTCATGATCAACCTCTATGCCTTTTTTTGTCTCGGAAGTAGTAGCTTAGATTCTAAGACTTTCAAATAAATATTGCTCAATAGGCAATTCAAATATTATAGTTTTGCTTTGACATAAACTATTAATTTGATGTGAAATGGATAAATTAAATGCTTGATCAAGTACAAAGACTTGCATAAATTTTTGGTAGGTAATAACTAGTAAGTCTCCACTATTATAGTTTGACTTGAGTGTCTAAAGAAAATATAAATAATAGAGAGAAGTAACTGCTAGTAAGAATATTTGTTTACATCTTAATTCTATAAAAATTCTTTTTTATGCAAAGAGTTGTTTAAATTATGGTGGGAAGTAAATGATGGTGAATATGTTGGAGCATGTGGACTAATGAGAGGAGGAGGATGGCGACGGAGTCAAGCTAAGCGTTCACAGGGTTTGATGGTGGGTCTCAAACACTAAAGCGGTAAGGTTTAGTAGTTGGGTTTCGGTGTACACTGCAGGTGGTCGCGCTTTGCATTCCTCGAAAACCCTCTGTGGGTGTATTACTACCTTTTAAGCGCTGGCGTGGATGCCTGGAGTGGTTGTTGGTTGAGGAGTGTAGGAACAACAAACCCTTTGTTATGATACCACGCCATTCAAGACAGGCTCCGCTCCAAGCTCTAACGACAAAAGCGAAGGGTGAAGACCATCAGTGATCACGAGAATCAAACCTGAAGGTTATGGGACTGTGGCTCAGGTCTAGTAGTTTCAATAAAAAAGAACCCTTTGTCTTTTCTAAACGCACAATCGTTCAAGGGTTTCATAGTGGTTTTCAAAGGAGGGGAAACGACCAAAGACCCCGAAGGTTTCAGGTCTTCACTGCAGTCATGAAGAAGACGATGGGGGTTACGGTTGCCAAAGGTTAGGTTACAAAAGGGAGTTAATATCTCTATGATTCCTGGGTGATTTCCTTCTTTGGTCAACAGTGGTCCTCATTTCTTCGATTTCTTGGAACGGTGCTCCGAAAACCCTGACAGCTGGCATTCGAATGGACGAGCAGCTAATAGACTATTCTACTAACTCCCTAACCGTTGAAGACATCTAGGTAAACTTCTCCCAATCGGATCCTGCAATGACTGAGCCGGTGGCAGCCAGTTTACTAGTCACAAGGGTTGAGGTTGTTACCATGCAAAATGGAAGATATGGAGGTTACAACACAGAACCTAGAATCACAACCATTACCGGCAATGGCGGAGGGTATATTTAACCAGGGAGAAGGCTCGAAGACACCCTTTCTTCCAATCCCTTTACCTTCAGAACTGAACAATTGGTTGCAGGCCTTTCCGGTAGGTACAAATACTCAAGGAGGCGTAGGCTCTTCAGGAGAAGGGGCGAGTGGACTACAACCTCCTACACAAGAGTTGACGCTAGAACAGTTGGGACTCCTAGGGTCTGCCCCTTTCTATTCGGCCTTCCAACCGGTCAGAACTACCCCTCCCTCAGGTTGCTTCATTGGCATAAATGGGCAAGAACAAGAAACGAAGGACATCCGCTCATTGGACTCCGAAGACATTGGACATGTGGAGGGTGAACAGGTTGCCAAATCACCGCCAAAGTGAACTAAAAAATCTAGAAATTCAAAAATAAGAGAAAGGGATAGGCGTTTGGTTTTTTGGCGAAGGAATTACTATGGCACAAGCAGCTCTAACTAGGAGCACTGTGCTAGTTGGAAGGGTTAGAGGTAGAAATTACACCCTGATGTGACTACGGAAGTGGACTGTGGAGATATGGGGAAACCTCCTCCTACAGCTTCCTCGTATTCTCTCTCTTTCCCGTGGCTAGTTTGCATTGATATTTTCCCACCCGGATCAGGTAGATTGGGTCCTTACACGATTTTGGCGCATCAAGATGACCCCAATGTTGTTGAAAAGATGGTCGCCGATGTTCGACCCGGAAAAGGAAAATCATGGAGCTAATCCAATATGGGTTCGTCTGCCCGCACTCCCGCTACAGTTTTGGGCAGAGGAGATCTTCAAGGTGATAGGTGATGATTTAGATGTCTATTTGGATCATGATAGAACCTATCAAGACACAAGATTTCTAGTGATGGCTTGTATTCTAGTGCATCTAGATACCAGAGAAGGCTTAGTAGAGAGCTACTTGCTCCAAATGGGTGACATTACTCATCGGCAAATCTTGGACTACGAAGGCATTCCTTTTCGATGTCAGAAATGTAATGAAGTGGGGCATATTTACAAAGACTGTCCAAGAGTGTTGGGGTTGTGCCACATCCCAGCCAAAACGCTGGTCTCATCCTCCACACAGACAATGGAATCAGAGTTCCCTCCTCCTGTGGTCATACTAGAGACTACTCCACCTTCTAATCAAGAGTCGCAGCCTGCATCCCATCAAATTGCCAAGGCCTCAAAACCTTCTCCATTTAGCTCCCAATCCAAGGACACGGCCTTTGTGGGTATTCCTTCCTCCTCTCTCCCTCTTTTATCTCAAGCAGTAAAGGGCTCTGCTAATTTTACTTCATCTATGTGTTTTGTTGGTTCACTATCGGAGGTTAGTATGTTGTGCTCCCCAATATGTCTGGCTCTCTCTGCCTTTCCTTCCCTACCATCAGCCATCCCCCATACCTCTGTTGATCGGTCCATTCGCCCACAAGGTAACAGTCCAAAATCAAGTGGACCACACAAATACTTCCTTCATTCCCTCCCCGTTGTGCCCTCGTCGGCACTTGGTCTGGACATCGACCCTCCCCCTTCCATTCCCCCAAAACCTACTCACGATCGTCAATAAAAATCTTCAAGGCAATCAAAAGGGCTAGTGTTGAAGTGGCTTCTGGGGTCCAATCCCCAATTGATTGGGTTCTTAGAGCAAAGAGCAACCCTCTTATTGCCCCCCATGATTTGTCTCTCTTTTAACTATAGGGGTCTAGCCAACCTAGACAAAAAGCTGGCTCTTAAGAGACTCTGCCTGTCTGAAAAACTGGATGCAATCCTTTTACAAGAAACATCGAGCGAAGGATTAAAGGTCAATAAGCTCTTATTAAGTTTTCTTCCAGATTGGAATTTTCACTTTCTGGATGTGAGGGGTCGCTCAAGTGGCTGCGCCTTGGGTTTTAATAAACGATCCACTAAAATCATCAATGTTTGGGGGGGAGTTTTTCTTGGGGATGATATAATTTAGGTGGAGCTCAACAGGCCTCTCTGCATTATCAATATTTATGGGCCTTGTTAGAATAGAGAAGTTTACTGGAATAGGATTATGGGGGCTGAGTTCATGAACCAAGAAAATATAATCATTGGTGGAGACCTAAATTTCTCTCTTGGTTTAGCTGAATCATGGGGTTCCCTGGGTCAAAGTGATCATCTCATGAGCTTTTTTGAAAATATACTGGATTCCCATGACTTACTGAATATTGACCCTTCTAAGATCAAGTCGACTTGGAGGAACCGAAGATTGGGGGCAGAAGCTCTTGATAGAAGGATGGATCGCTTTTTGATCAAAGCCCCTCTCCTAGCAAGTTTGAATCTGTTTCGTCAATGGGTGGGTTGTGGAGGAATCTCTGATCACTCTCCCATCTTTTTGGAGCTCAAGGATAATTACTTTAAACCACTATTGCCTTTCAAATTAAACTCTTCTTTCCTATTGGAGACGAGCTTTCAGAAATTGGTAACGGACACCTGGATCCAGTGCTCTCAGGATGAGCTCTCCTCTCCTAGGGAGGTCTTTGCGAAGAACTTAGCAGCCATAAAAGCCAAAACAACAATCTGGGCTAGGGAGAAATGAAGGAAAGATGATGAAGACCTCCAAAGGATTGAATTGGCTCTCAAAGCTTTCGAAGACTCTACCCCCAGAGGAACATCCTTGACTGACCTAAAGGCTCAATTGGTTCAGCTTGAAACCGAAAGAATCAAACTTCTTTGATAAAAAGAAGAAATCTGGAGGCTAGAGAGCAGAGCAATCTGGCTTTAGGCTAGAGATGAAAATTCAAAAAAAAATCAACAATATGCAAGGGGCTGGAAATCAATCAACACAATCTGGGAACTACAAGACCATAATGGAAGAAAAGCGAGCTCTTTCAAGCAACTGGCAGACATGGGGATTAGACACTTCTCTGATATCTACAAAGCCCCCATTGGAATAACTCTTCCAAGCATCATCCGCACAGCTGAAGCCTTGCCCAGATATGTCGATCTGGATGAAATAGAAGAATTAAACTCCCAGGTATCTAGAGAAGAATTAGAAGCGGTGTTGAAATGCTTTAAAAAGGATAAGAGCCCGGGGCTGAATGGTTGGACGGTTGAATTCTACAGCTCTTTCTTTGAGTTAATCAGAGAAGACCTCCTCTAGACCATAGAGGAATGTCAAAGAACATGCAGAATGTTGTAGGTTTTTAATTCGACCTTCCTGGCCCTTATTCCTAAAATAGACAACCCTTCCTCATTTGATGATTACCGGCCCATTTCCCTCTGCAATAGTATATACAAAATCATTTCCAAAACAATCGCCCTTCATATCAAACCCATTCTCTCTCGAATGATATCCAAGGAACAATTTTCTTTTCTCAGCCAGCGCCAGATCCATGAAGCTATTGGCACTGCTCAGGAAACCCTCTACTCGATCAAAAAGCCCCATAAAAAAATTTATGATCCTTAAAATTGATCTATCCAAAGCCTTTGATTGTGCATGTTGGTCTATCTCCGGATTACCCTCACCCACATTGGCTTTCCCTTTGCTTTCATCAACTAGATCATGGGTTGTCTTACTTCTGTCTCCTACAGTATTCTCATCAACGGTGCGGCCTCGGGGTTCTTTCATGTGAAACCTGCCCTCTTTCTCCACTGCTCTTTCTTCTCATTATGGAGGGGTTTAGCATTCTGATTAAAAAAGGAAAAGAGGATAGCATCTAGTGTCAGGATCTCTGATATGTCATCTCTAACCCATATTTTATTTGTAGATGATGTTCTGATTTTTTAAAATGGATCATTTCAAGACTCATATGCTTTCAAGTCCATACTATTCCCTTTTTGCAAATCTACATGTATGGAGCCAAACTTTGAGAAATCTACAATTATCATTGTACCCTGCCAGCCGAGTGAAACAAAATTTGCTTGCCAACAATTTGACTATGTGCGGCAAGACCTAGATACTGGCATAAAATATTTGGGTTTCAGATTGAAACCAAATGGTTATCGCATAACGAACTGGGCACGACTCATTGCAAAGATTGAAATTAGAATCAACACATGGCAACAACGATGGCTTTCTAGAGCAGGTAGGCTCACTCTCCTCAAATCGGTCTTGGAAGCAATACTAGTTTATTAGATGTTGTTGGCCTGGATCCCTAAAGGCATTTTAAAAAGAATTCAACAAATCTGTTATCATTTCCTCTGGCGGGGCAAAGCACTGGTAGAACATTTGCATGGGTTCGTTGGGATCGCATTGACAAACCCAAAACACTGGGAGGCTGGGGCATAAAAAACTTGTAGTTATTTGCAAAGGCACTTGCTGCAAAATTGGGATGGAAGCTTATAAATTCCAGAAGCCTTTGGTAGGAGATTACCTTCTACAAATACATCTATCCGCTCTCAGTCTTGGATTGGATCTGCAGCCCCTCAAATTCTACGACTAGTTCCTCTATAATATGGAAAGCAATAATTCAGTCTCTTTCCCTCATCAAGCGTGGAGTGGATTGGAAAATTGGTAATGGGGACCAAGTGAGGATCGGTCTGAATGCTTGGAGTGGCTGCGGAAATGCTCACATTCTTCCACGGCCACTCTGCAATTTTCTGCAAGCTACTGGCATCACTTACTTAGCACAAATAGCAAACGCAAACCAGGACCGTTGGCAGAATCAGAACTGGATGGATCACAGAATGCTCAACATTCCAGCATGTTGGGTTGAGGACTAGCAGAGGTTCATCGGTTCTCTTGACGAGGCCAATGTGCGGATCAACGATAATCAAGATGTCCTTATATGGGCCCTTGATCCCCATGGCAGATACTCCCCCAAAGCAGGTTATGCATCCTCAATGACAGTGAGACACATAGGAGATATTTCTTGGTGGTGGCGCCACCTTTGGAAATTAAAACCCCCCCTAAAACCAAGCTTTTCATGTGGTGTATACTAATGGACAAAGCTCCCATAGAACTTATACTAATGTGTCGTGCAATCAACGGCCTCTCCAGATGTAGTCTGTGTAAGTAGCATGAGGAAGATTTGACCCATTTATTCCTTACATGTCCAGTGTCGAAATTATTTTGGTCAAGGATCACGACCTCTCTAAATTGACACATTGTCTAGTCGGGGCAAAACATTAGGGCAGCTTGGCTCAGATGGTGGACGGAAGCCAATTCTCAAAAAGTTAGACGCTTGCCATTGCTTATTTGTTGGGGAATTTGGTTGAATAGGAACAAATCTATTTTTATGGACGCCAAGATAGATTGGGAATCCTCCTGTACTTCGCTGATGGCCATTTTTAATTTGCTCCCGGAGGACCTGATCAAAAAACCCCCTCGGATCATTACCTTGGAAATTATTGATACAAATTTCCCCTGGGGTTATCTTAATGGTTTGGCTCAGGCCGAAGGTTGTGGGGGGCGGGGGGTGTGATTTTGCATATGGACAATGGTGTGTCCTATAGAATCCAAGTTGGCTTAGGCAAAGGCACCAACAATTACGTTGAATTTAAGAATCTTAAATATCTTCTCCTATTTGCAAGAGAACTAAATTGCCAAAAGATTTAGATTTTTGGGGACTCACAGCTCACTATAAATTGGACAAATGAAGTTATTCACTGTCACTTGCACACACTTAGAGATATTCTGACTGATATCATTACTCTAAAGTCTCAATTTGATTCCTTTGTATTCTTACATATATATAGGGAAAGGAATGAGATCGTTGATAGTCTTTCCAAAGTGGCAACGCAGTTGAACATAGGTCAATGGCAGATTCAAGAATTCAGGGAAGGCACTTTCTACAGTTATTATCACTGACCATTCATGGACATGAATGAGCCCATTACTGAATGATCTCTAGATCATCTAGTTTTTTTCTCCTTTTTGGTTCTATGTACATATATTTCATAGTTGTTTTTTGGGACAAAACTCAGTTATTATAATTTATTTATTTTTTCTCTGATGTTTTATGGACTTATCCAAAGTTTATTATCAGCTACATCATGATGGTTTTTGTAAAGTTTATATATACTACTTTGATCCACTCCTTAGAGATAGCATCGCATACATGCAGTATTATACAACATGTAATTTTCTCATCTCATTAATGAAAATTACGCTTTTTCCATGGAAAAAAAGATGGTGAATATGTTATTTATCCGAGTATGAACTATTTTTAAGGCTTTATTTTTAGAAGGTTTTCGGCAAAGCTTAAGAATTAAAATCACTAAGCAATTTTTATTTTTTAAATTAAATCATGCATGAATAATGCAACCATATCCCTGAAATATAGAATAAATTATGTGAAGTAGTTGTTCACATGGCATTTTGTTGTGCACATACTACAATAAGATCTTTAGGTTATGTCTATTTAAATTTATGAAAGATTCTTATTTTTATTTATCTATTTATTATAAGAATATTGAAAACTAAATATTTATTTTCCAAAATTAACATCACAAGTAATGGTAAACTAATAGTACTACCTTATCACAATTTAATAAATTTATAAATAAACCAAAGATTGTTTAAAATATTTATATTTCATAAATATTCCAAATCAAATAGTTAGAACGTTTTTTTCTTTCGAAAATACTCTTAATTAATTTTTAATACTACAACAGTTTTTTTAAATCCAAAATTTCGAAATGGCTGAAAATGATACAACGGGTCTTATTTATTCACGTTGATGTGCATTCTTCCACCCAACAGTTAATCTGGCATGCACATTCTAACTCAATCATTTGTGAGTAGTCTTTACATCGGACTTTACCCTCAATACTTCAAATTATTTCTCCGCTTTCAATTATTTGAGAAAGCCATAGCCTAATTTATATTTTATAATTCTAACCTAATCAACTTTAAATTAACAACTTTCCATATTGGTTTAAAATATTATAATAAACTTTGAAATCTTAGGCCCCCATATCCTACCCAATTTGCATCACCAAACTTTTACGAATTGATAAATAAAGTTCTTTCAAATAATTAAAAACAAATCCGACATTTTTCAAATTATTATTTTGATTCAATTTCTAATTAAATTTTTGGAAATTAATTATATAAACTATACAACTTGTCAATTTCTAAAAAATAAAAACAATAAACGGAATTTATAAACACAATCACGCGAACTAAATTACAACTAACCAATATAAATGGACCAGGAAAATGATGAAAATCTCAACTTTCTCTTCATGGAAACTTAATGGAAAGCTCTTAATTTCCCTCCTCTCCATATAGTTTTGAGATCATCAAAATTACATTTATTTACTTACTTTTCTCTTATGTTCTCATATTACTTATCATTTTTCTATTGGTGTTTCATAAGGTAGACTCTACAATTTTTTCCAGATCTCTATATACTTGTTTATATAAGTCAAGCTTGATTTCTTTCACACCTGTGTCTCCATTTTTTTAATACTTATGTATAGTTTGTCAAATTTTAAACCACTTCGTAACTTCCTCTTTAAAATGATTGACTGACTCTTGATAATTTGTGCAGATTTCTGAGTATGAAGTTTCTTTATATTCAAATTTACTAAACAGAAAGGTTGGCTAATAAGCCAGACATTTTTAGTTTCACCTAATGTTTCATTGGGTTTATTAAATGACACTATTTTCAACATGTTATGTTTTTTTTCCCTGAACATAGATTGTAATTTCAAAAGTTTGTTAGTGAAGGTCTATAACAATTAATTAGATTTTAGAACTATACATTTTAAAATCATTATTTATTTTTTTAACTTATAGGTCTTTTAAGATCTTGACTTCAATCAAATTGTTAGGTCCTTATAATACTAGTGATTCCCCCATTACTATTGTCATTGTAGCCTTTATTGTTACTGTTGTGCCTCTATTGTCCCCATATTGTTAGTATTGTTATTGTTGTGCCCTTATATTATTATTGTTATGTCGGCTTTGATTATATTGTGACCCCTTAGACTCATATATATAGAAATGAGGTTTTTTCATTTGTATCATCCAAGAATTGTTCATTTATGTAATATAAAGGAGGTTTCCCCCTCAAAGAGGCTGATTTCTAAGGCATTGGTCTTTCTTTTCTATCTTTTTGTGAGTTGGTTTCATAACATTTGGTATCAAAGCTTTGGATTCTAGGGTTTCGCTACTCCAAACAGGTCATCGCGGCATTTTCGCTATAACTTTTTTTTGCGACATTTTAGAAGCTTAAAATAAATCCCATTTGAGCTGAAATCGTTTTGAACCTTGGGCCTGAATTTCATATATGGTCTCTCTATATTTTTGGAGATATGATCTGAGGAAGTTAGGGTTTTTTCATACTACCGAATTACATTCCAAGCAGGTGACTTTGGGAAAATTGTCATAACTTTGTCTCTGAGTATTAGATTGAAATTTCGTAAGAAGTTACAGAAAGAGGACGGACTATAGTTTTATGTGTATCTTTTTTAGATCCGAAGGTCGAAACAATGACATGTGGCATGTTGTACAAGTTCGCTCTATTGAAATTTTTTATAATCAAGTCATCTTGGGAGATTGGGCATAACTCTTTCTTAGATAATCAAATTTTGATCAGACTAGTGGCATTGGAAAGAGTACTCAAAGGGCTACCACAGGAAGCAATTTCAGACCTTGGAGGTTCGCAATTACAGAGATACAACATATTCAATATCGAGCTTCTACAAAGCAAAAAAAGGTGTGTAGCTTTTTTTTTTTTAATTTTGCATAAGTTTGGGTTGAAAAATTAGGTTGAAGTTCAAAGGGCATAGTGAAGCATAATTATTATTAATTGATGCCCCGAAGAAAGAAAATGGAAACACCTAGTAAGAAACCTAAAAGCTCTAACATGACTCATGAAGAAGAGGAAGAAATGCAACATGATATATCAAAATTACAAGACCAATTGCAACAAATTTCACTCTCGCAAAAGGTAACTGAAGCTAAGATTGATGGTTTAAAGAAAGACGTGGAAGCTAATATGAATGGCGTGTAAGTTAAGATGGATTCCATGGAAGCTAAGATGAATGGCATGGACACTAAGATGGAAGATTTGAAGATAGATTTGACTAAGTTGCTACAATAAACACTTACTAATAGTGAAAGGGTATTAAAGGAAACTCATGATGAGAACAAAAGAAATGTTAATCATGATTTCATAGATTCTAATGTTGGACTGAAGACCCACTATGTTCCAAAGATCGATATGAGGAAGTTTTATGGCAAAGATCCCATGACACGGATACTAAAAATGGAGCAATATTTCGATCTCCATAATGTGCAAAACATCTAAAAAGTACTCATTGCAACTTTATATTTGGAACCAAATCCGTTTGTATGGTATCAATGGCTTTGCTCTCGTAAAAAAATTGTCACTTGGGCAATTTATACGGAAGAAATGATAGCACATTATGAGGATACAAAAAGTAACAATTTTTTTAACCAATTCATAAACCTCAAACAAAAGGGTTCAATGACGGAGCACATTGAGGACTTCCGAAAATTGAATATAAGAGTAAAAGATATTCCAGGGAGCATATGATTGATGTGTTCATAGGGACTTTAAAGGATAACATCCAACATGAGGTTCACCTTTGGGAACCAGACTCACTGGAGAAGGCATTCAGGTTGGCAGGAAAAATGGAAAGCAAAATCATGGCAACAAAGAAGCCTACCACTCACAATTATAAGGATGGAAGTGTTGTTTCCCCTAGCCTTCCACAACCTACAAGGTTGACACCCCAACAATTGGAAGAAAAAAGAGCAAAAGGGCTTTGTTACAGTTGTGATAGAAAATACACTAAAGGTCATAAGTGTGCTGAGAATAAATTATTTTACATAGATTGTAAAAGAGGAGGAAGAAAAGGAACAAAGAAATGTCAAAAGAAGAGGATATACAACCAGGAACAAACCTTAGAGAAAGAAGAAATGAATCTGACCATATCTTGTAATGCATTGGTCAGAATACCACTCCTCAAACTATCAAATAGAAGGACACATCAAGAAGAAAAAGGTAATAATGTTGATTGATTCGGGCATTACCCATAATTTTATTCATTGTAGGAATAGCCAAGAATGAAATGCTTCCTATATCTAGCACTAGAGTGTCAAGTGATGGTTGCAAGTGGAGGAACCATAAATTGCTCTGGAAAGTGCCATAATATCAAGCTATCCATGGGAGAATATGCATTGAATAGCCCAATGCTTTCCATTCCAATGGGTGGTGTTGATGTTTTACTGGGAGTCTAATGGCTACAATCCTTGGGTACGATAGTTTTTAATTTGCAAGAACTTTCCATGAAATTTTCTTCGGAAGGAAAGGAAGTAGAATTAAGAGGTATCATAGGGAAACTAGGAAAGATAATCACCTCTAATGAAATAACAAAGCTTCTAAAGAAAGAACAACGAGGTGTAATTGCACAACTATGTTCCCTAGAGGTTCCCACATCAAAGTCATCTATTTCTCCAGATCTCCAAAATGTCTTGGACAATCATTCAAAGGTATTTGAGGCTCCCAAAGGTCTCCCACCTATTCATGATCGTGATCATGCTATTCATTTGATTCCAGGAAGTGTTCCTCCAAACATTAAGCCTTACAGATATCGCTATGCCCAAAAGAGTGAAATTGAACGTAAGGTTGCAGAAATAGTAGAGGCGGGTATAATTCAACCTAGTCAAAGTTCTTTCTTTGTTCCAGTAGTATTGGTGCACAAGAAGGATGGATCATAGCGCATGTGGCCAGATTATAGGGAGCTCAACAAGCTCACTATTAAAGATAAATTTCAAATTCATGTCATTAATGAACTATTGGATGAATTGCATGGATCAATTTATTTACTTCACCAAGTTGGATCTTCGTTTAGGATATCATCAAATCAGAATGAAGATTGAAGACATTTTGAAAACAACGTTTAGAACTCATGAAGGTCATTATGAATTTTTGGTCATGCCTTTTGGCCTTACCAATGCACCTTCTACATTTCAAGGTTTGATGAATTCTATTTTCAAACCCTTTCTTAAAAAATTTGTGTTAGTATTTTTTGATGATATACTAATCTATAGCAAGTCTTGGAAGGATCATGTTCAACGTGTTGACATGGTGCTCAAACTATTGGAGGAGAAACAATTATATGCAAAAAGCTCCAAATGTTTCTTTGGAGTACAAAAGGTGGAATATCTCGGTCATATTGTATCTCATGAAGGTGTTAAGGTAGACCCTAGAAAAATTAAAGCCATTAAGGAATGGAAAATCCCCACATCCATAAAGCATCTGTAAGGATTTCTCGAGTTGACAGGGTATTATCGCAAGTTTGTTAAGAATTATGGGAGAATAGCATCACCTCTAACAACATTATTGAAGAAAGATGCATTTTTATGGACTCCATAAGCAATGAAGGTCTTTGAACATCTTAAAGAGGAAATGTGCCAAGCACCGGTCTTAGCTACGTCGAACTTCACAAAAACCTTTGTTGTGGAATGTGATGCCTCGGGAAATGGAATTGGTGTTGTTTTAATGCAAGAAGAAAGACCCATTGCTTTCGAAAGTCGTCCAATCAAAGGAAGGTATTTACACAAAGCTATCTATGAGAAGGAAATGTTGGCAATATTACATGCACTTAAGAAATGGAGACCCTACCTAATGGGAAGACACTTCAAGGTAAAAAGGATCATGATAGTTTGAAATACTTTTTGGAACAAAGATTATCTTCATAAGAGCAGCAAAAATGGGTTACAAAGATGTTGGGTTATGACTTTGAAATGATATACAAAAAAGGTAAGCAAAATGTTGTGGCAGATGCGCTCTCAAGAAAGGATGAGGATGTGGAAGCATTGCTTTGTGTCATTTCTATTATCCAACTAGATTGGATAAACGAAGCAAGGGATGAATGGAAGAATGACGAAGAAGTGCGGACACTCATTCAAAATTTACAACAAGATCCTAGTACATCAGATACATTTAGCTGGAAAAATGATTCGTTATGGTACAACGATCGCTTATACCTATGTCAGAATTCCCAACTCAAACAAAAGATTCTTATGGAATTGCACGCCTCTCCCTTAGGAGGGCACTAGGGATTTTAAAAAAATTACCATGGGGTTAAGAAGGAGTTTTTTTTCTGATGGCCTTAAATATGATATTCAAAATTTTGTGGAAGAATGTTTGGTTTGCCAACAATATAAAGTTGAAACAATTAAGACCCCAAGTCTATTACAACCTTATCTATTCCAAGTCAATGTTGGGAGGAGGTTTCAATGGATTTCATCACAGGTTTACCCAAGTCCGAAGGAAAGAGTGTCATCATGGTGGTAATTGATAGACTTACCAAGTATGCACACTTTTGTGCATTATCTCATCCATTTAAAGGTAGTATAGTTTATACTACATTTATGGAAACAATTCAAAAGCTACATGGAAACCCAAGGAATATTGTAAGCGACAGAGATCCCATTTTCACTAGAAATTTTTGGACAAAATTATTTTCTCGTCTTGGTACTCAGTTAGCTCATAGCTAATTTATCATCCTCAATCTGATGGGAAAACTGAGATAGTAAACAAATGTTTGGAAGGATATATTCGTTTCTTTGTATATGATAAACAAACACAATGGGTCAAATGGTCGCCTTTGGCTGAATGGTGGTATAACACTTCCTTCCATACTGCAGCAAAAATGACCCCATTTATGGCACTTTATGGATAACACCCATCGTCCATCACATCATATTTAAGAGAAAATTCTAAGGTTCAAGCAGTGGAAGATCACATTGAGCATCAACAACAAATTCTCCAACTCTTAAACTTTGGCACATAATAGAATGAAACAACAGGTAGATCAACATCGCAGCGAAAGAAGTTTTGATATAGGTGACTGAGTATTTCTATGGCTACAACCATATGAACAAATGTCCCTCAAGCAAGCTACGAAGGATAATAAATTATCACCAAAGTATTATGGTCGGTACAAGGTGTTACAAAAGATTGGTACTATGGCATACAAATTGGAGCTTCCTGCAGCTTCCCGAGTGCACCTAGTTTTCCATGTTTCATGCTTAAAGAATGTTATTGGTGAGAAGCTCCCAGTTCAAACATTATTGCCAGAACTTGACGAGGAAGGAAAAATCATATTGGAACTTGAAGCAGTTACAGAAACAAGAACTCAATAGCTACGAAATCAATCAATTTCGGAGTATCTTGTCAAGTGGAAGAACGTACCCGTGGAAGATTCCACATGGGAGGATGAGAATTTTATACAGAAGCATCCAGAACTACTCAAGCGTTGAGGACAACACTTTTTTGAAGGAGAAGGGCATGTTAGGTCCCTATAATACTAGTGATTCCCCCATTACTATTGTCATTGCAGTGCTTATTGTTATTGTTGTGCCCCTATTGTCCCCATATTGTTATTATTGTGCCCCATAGAAGCCCAATATTGTTATTGTTGTGCCCTTATATTATTATTGTTATGTCGGCTTTGATTATATTATGACCCCTTAGACTCCTATATATAGAAAAGAGGTTTTGCCATTTGTATCATCCAAGAATTTTTCATTTGTTTAATGTAAAGGAGGTTTCCCCCTCGAAGAGGTTGATTTCTAAGGCGTTGATCTTTCTTTTTTATCTTTTTGTGAGCTGGTTTCATAACAAATACAGAATTTTTTCCAGAAATCGTGAAACAACGAATGACTAAGAAGTAGACATAATTCCCAATAATGAATTCAACAACATGAAAAAAGCCTTAAAGTCATGAAGGAAGAAAGAATCCAACTGATTAAGGGCACACTATGCCAGCCTTTTGCTAGCCTAGAGAATGAAAAAAATATTTTTTTTATAAATTAATGATTCTTAAAATTATTTCTCAACTTAAAAAATTATGGGGATTCTTGTTGATTATACATCAGTCGAAAAACATAAAAACTTTAGCTTGCAATCTTAGTTCAAGGCATTAAGAACAACATTAAGTTTTCTATAACATCAATCTTGGACATGCGAACACAAGCAGGGAAAAAAACAAGCTGATCAATTATCCAAAGCTAGATTGTAATTAGAAAAGGAACCTAGAATATCATGGAAAATATCCAAAATCATTCGACATAATATTTTCATGAACACTCATTTTAAGTTGTTGTAAAACCTATTTATGGCACTTTTCTCCTTTTCTTTTTTTGTTTGTTTGTTTTGCAACGGAAATAGAGTTCCTAAAGAATAGGTACTTGGTAGTTTGACCACTAGTTACAAAAAACCAAAAAGAGCGGGAGGTGATTTGAACCTACGATCAAGCAAATATTAGAGTGAATAATGGGATTATTAGGGGAAATTTCTCGGTCAAACCAACGATGGATTGAGAATACTAAACAAGGGTGGTGGTATATATATATTTTTTCCCCTTGGAAAAATCGTAATTTTATTCATAAGACAAAATTACATTTTGTAGATGCTTAAAAGCATATGCATATGGCCTACATATGTTTTCACAGGATACAAGACAAACAAAAAAGTAAAATGAATTAACTATTGTTCTTTTCTCCCTTTATTTTTTTCCACCTTTCGCCAACCTCCAGTGTTGGGAGTGGTCGTTACAATGGAAAGCTGATTTTCAGGGGGAGTGACTCTGTCAGATTTAGATCCTTCCGATCCATGAGTTCGCTTGATGCCAGTTATTTCCATTCTTTTTAGTTGAGGTGCTTGATATTGCATTGGGTTGTTGGGGTCTTCCTCCTCCTTTAGTGTGCTGTTTTAGTCCTTTTGATCCTCCATTTCTACTTTGTATGCTGTTATTTATGGTTTTCTATTTCTTCCTCTAAGGGGGCGGTATATTGCCATCCTTTTGGCTGTTTCTGTTGCTTCTTATTCCATTTGGGAGTTTGTTTGTCCTTAGGACAGGGATTGTGGAGGTGTCCTATTTGTAGACATCCACGATAACGAAAGGTTGTGTTTTCATAGTCTAGTGGTTGTGTCCACTGTGTATTATTGAAGTTCAAGTTTATGCTTTCCAGTAGTCCCTCACTGAGGATACCTCAACGCATATCCTGACAAATGTGAATATCCCCCTTGTGATTCTATCCTCATCAATCTTTAGGAATTTTCCCAATACATTCCCTATGGCGATTAATACATTGTGATGCTAGAAATGTAACAAGAGGTTGTGCAACCTGACCCACACTGGCATCTTTGATACCACCATTGTGTTGGTGTCGAATTCTGGGAACCAAGGGGTCATAAATAGTCCTGCATTGCCCCAGAACCATGGCCCCTTATTGAGGATATATTCCCTTTCTTGTGTTGTTCTGAATCTGACTATGAAAAAACCTTTGGGGCATAAGTATATCTTGTAGTCTAGAGACTAAGGCTCATCAATCCATTGGTGCAATACATCAGAGTTAGGAAAAAAACCCATTAAATATGCATATAAATAATTTGGAATAGAGATTTGTGTACAGGTCTTTTACCTCAGGCAATGCGATGGTAAGTGCAGGGTTCTCAGATTTTTGTTCTACAATGTAGGGTCTTGGGAGCTCAAGCGGTGTTGCGGTTTTGGCTTGTGCTTTTTCCTTGCCTTTGACTGCTTCCTTGAAGGATCCTGTGCCTTTTGAGTTGGTTCAAACACTTCCACCCCTTAGATGCAAGTTAATTATGATGGTCGAGTCTATGGTGATGCCATAATCCTGGAGTGTGAGATTGTCTTGTAGAATATGGCCTGAGCAGATAAGATTTTGCCGGTATGGTGGTATACCGAGGTGGTTCTGGATTTTGTTTTTTAGCTCTTATATCTTCCTCCCTTTCTAGATCCTCCAATAATGAGTCTTGCCTTCCAGTGTTTTAATGAAAATTTGTTCCAGGTCCTTCTCTTTTGAGTCTGTGTCCGTCTGAGATGTTGTTGGATCTGTTACCCCTGTGCCATATACATCAGATCTAAGCATCTCGTTGCTTCCACATAGGATTTCATTCTAATCCTGCCGGTAAGATCACCACTGATTTGCTTGCCTGAGGGACTGTCAATTCCATTCTCTGGAGCATATTTCGGTATTACGAAGAAGATATGTCGATCCTCCTTTGCAGCATCCAGTAAACCCTAGAATAAAACCAAATTCGACCTCATAAAGATCTTGACGTCAACAGGATGGTATTGGATAAAGCTGGTTCGAGGAGATACTTCTAGTTCTCTCCAGATCAAGGACAAATTTGTCATCTGATTCATCCGATCTGATAGGTTGTGTCTCAATCCTTAGCTAAAAATCCATCCTGGATCAAGAACTATCGGTCCTTGCCAATGAATAGAGTTGGTAACCTCTGAGTAATGGTAATTCTGAATCAGCGTTTGTATGATATCTTCTGGGTGGCCACCTTTGATTGTGTTAACTAGAGAGCGTATTTCCTGTCCAGGGCTGCCATATCTTCCCCGGCTTCCAAATGTAGCAGCTACATCAGCACAAGAGGCCACCTCCGCCTTCAGATCTCCCTCTCCTGGGCTAATGGCTGTTGAAAACTTAGGTCGCAATGATGGCGTCCGATCTTCCCCGGTTGTTGGGGATGGGCTTTTCCTTGGCAACTTAGATCTGTACCTTCTGGGGCTGTCTCTACGGGCAGCGTAAGATGATCTTAAGGGTCTCAAGTGAAAACAAGGGGATGAGCATATACCTGACGCTACAAGAGATCTGGGATGTGACCTTAAGAGCTTTTCCCACCTTTGCCTGCCGGTTCTCACTATTCCTTTGCCGCAGATCACGATATGAAAATCATCCATTCCTGTCCATTTCCAGCACTTCCCTGTATATATATATATATATATATACATATATATTTACATATATCATGAAGCTTAAGAATAAGACCATCTATTAGATACTTCAGTTGTGTTATATCTAGATTCATGGCATTATAGAAGATTTGATCGTCTAATGACCCATCGATAGACAAAAATAATTTCATTGAATTGAGATTGATTGATATGAAGAGAGTCACTGACCGTCGGATGGAACGATATCAACAATTATATTAGTGCTTCGAGGGTTTGAGGGAAACCAAGCCTAAATGCTGACATATATCAAGCATGTGATTTTTTATTATTATAACATAGTTTAAATGTGTTTCCTTATGTAGGAAATTACTTGGTACTCATGGAACTTTAATATTATTCATTGCATTGATTTCGGGTTGATGTGTGTATCTTTCCACAACTTTGATTATTTAGAATTTGAGAGGGCTTCATCAACATTAGCTGCATTTTCTCTTGGTAAAACTGAAGAGGATGCATCGTTAAGGATTATTGCATGGCATACTGAACATGATGTCAGTGATCATTTTCGAGCTATAAATTTTGATGTTTCCTTTTATGTGAAGTGATAGTTGTTTCCATGCAACAGATTCTGCTAATAATGCGTGCTCTCAGCTCTGTCATAAATAATAGTCCCTCGGTTCTATTGATGTAGAGGTAGAAGATCATTCCTATGGCCCAAAGTTTTAGATTTTTAGAAGACAATAGTTTGAAACTGTAGATGTGGATGAAAATTGTCAAACTATTATTTCTTCCAACAAGCAAAATGCTTACTATAGGATTTTAATGAATATAATCTAGTCAGCTCCGACACCCTATGCAACAACAAAGGCTTGCAATTTACTTTCTCTTGCAGTAGGAAACCTTAGAAACCATTGAGCACTATTTGGTGCACTTTTTAGAATAATGCACCATGTTATGAATATACTGGGATGTATTTTGCACAGCTGATTAAAGCAAGAAAACAAAAATTTGTCTTCCATTAGTACATAATCTGAACACTTTCATTGGGGCACAAGGTCTAAAACATCTTGATTTTTCTACTTGTAATCATAGATATGTGATAAATGTGTAGGTAAAACAAACTCGTTGGTCACTACATAGTCAATATAATTGGCACCAGTAGTTCCAGCAAAACCCATTTATGAAACTTGAATGTGGATGTGGCGAACTTATCATTTTAACATTCATCATGATATTTGTAGACCTATGGAGGCCCCAATGGAACCATGATTCCAGTATCAACGTACCATGGGTACATATGTGATGTCATTGGTGTACATCCAAACAGATGTTACCCAACAAGCAAAAGGGTAGACATAGTCGGCAAGTGAACAGTTCCAACGACTTACTTTTTTTATTTTAATCAAAGTTTGAATAGATGTCATTTAATGGGTAAAACAACAGATAGACAAATGTCAAATGGAGATGAAAAGGGTAGACAATGTCTGGCCTGACCAATTTCAAAAGGGAACATCTTCAGTGTAAAAATAGCTTCATGAGTTAACTTTATTTCTCTTAAAACTGGAAACTGGAGTTCATTGTTTGAATATCTTAAGTTTTTATATGAAAATAAAAAATAAAATTTATTAGTCCTCACTTGGGTTAACATTGTTGTTTTCACCTACAGTCAAAGTCTTTTATATGTATATTACATAAAACTAGCATATAATTATCTATTTAGCAAAGCTTCTAAAGGGATTAAATATGTTGAGACGCGAGCTTCTTTTTAGAGAGAAAAGAAATTTGATCTCTTTCTATGCTTGGTAGATTTGGGGTTAAGATAGATTTAGGTTGATTTAATTATTAATTATTAATTATAATTATAATTAATTATTTTATTTTAGTTTTATTTTTATGTAATTTGATGGACTCAAAATGTTTTATTGTTAATTATAGAGCAACTTCTTCTTTCGAAAAATTATGCCAACCAAGTGCATTGTTTTGTTAGTAGGACCATAATATCTCAGTTGCACAAACACATTGTATACTTACAAAAAATTCATTATACTATATCGTATACATATGCGTGTTTTTCTTTTAAGTGTTACAATATTAACTTGAATTCTCATTTTCCTGTAAATTGTGAAAATGTTTTCTCTTAGGGGAAAAATAAAAAAATAAAAAAATTGCAAGTATCTCAACTACTTGATTTCTGTATATGTTCAATGAAATGTTTTCTGCCAAAAACACGTGCGGGGGGGCGCACGCTGGGGCTATAGGGGCATCCAAACATTTGTGCCCTTTCTTTTTTTCACATATATCAAATCTTCAAAAAGAAACAAAAAAATTGCACAAGTGCTTTTTCACGAGTTGTGTGCTTCTGTTAATTGGCTTTCTTGCACAGGGATTTTTATTTCCTGAGTTATATAGTGTTGAATTGCAATTATATATAATTGTGAATTTATTATCTAATGAACTAACAAAATGTGCATTTTATTTTTGTTTTATAATTTGCTTTGTTTCCTCTTCTGATGCATATCAACTTGCAAAAGATTGCAAATTTAGCTATAGTATAAGGAAACTGTAGTTCTTCTAACAATTAGTGCTATAACAATGATGTCGGATAATTTTTTAGCTCTTTTTCATGAGTGATACATGGTCACATGCATCTGTAGCCACTTGCTTTTCCATTTCAAGCTAATAGTTTCCAATGTTTGGTCTGCAATAATGATTCTTTGATGGATGGTGAACGCTATATGTACTATTTGAAATCAATGATCCCTTTTTTGTAGTACACTTTCACTGCTATGACTAATACATATATTATTTATTTTGAACTGTGAGCTCTTATGATATTTTTTTCATTGACCTATGTAATCGATCTTACTTGGGGATTATAACAGATTTTAGTTTCTCTCTACCATAGTGTTTTTTGTAAAAATATTCTCGTAGGTATTTTGTGTATTTATTATTTAACATATACAATTTAGTACTCTCGATATATTGTAAACAAGATATTGAGAAATTTGTAAAATAATCTCTTAATCATTAGTAACTTGATTTCCTATTTTCAATCTCTCATGTCACTCTGGAGTCCGTGCTTTCATTGTAACAATATGGAACTCATTATGATTGATAAAAATATCACTAAACTTATATGCTTGGATGCACCTACTTATGAAATGTTGAAGGTTGTTCAATTTTTGAATCAAGTGCTTTTATCCTTGTATTCACTAAGCATAGTAGAACTATGTTCAATGTTTAGTTTCATTTAGCCCTGAATTGGAGGTAGAAACTGTTATTTGCATCAATACACCATGCAAAAACATATGTCAAATGAGCATTTTAAAACAGAGTTACAGAGTATAGCATAAAATGTGTCTACAATTGCTCTCCAACAACATTTTTATTGTACCAATATTATCAATGAATGAATGAATTGAGGTTAATGGTGATCTAAAACATGTTCAACACACTTCAAATAGTGGAGTGACCGAGGGAGCAGGAAAACATAAATTTATGGATAAAGAGGCATGTGTTTTTAGGCACTTATTACATATTTAATATTGTTGGAAAGTTTTATGAAATATTCTTTGAGTACACTCATATACCATTTGATGTACTCAGTATAGAAGTATTATGCATCCACATAATCATGATATAGTTAATAATTCACTCATTTCTGAAACTGAAACTAGTCTGCATGTATTGCACATTTTAATATTTTAATGTTAATATGATAATTAATCTCACAATGCATAATTTTCCCTGTAATTTTGTGATTTTCAATCTTATTATTTTTTTTATTATGCACTTTTGCAAATAATTCATTATGTTGCCTTTCTTATGGGTTTTGTATTATATTGTTCTTTTGCTTGCAGTATGGCACAAGTTGCTACACTAGCTCATTGAATCCAGAAACTAGAAAACAACAATAATGTGAAACTCATTTCTAGGTAAACCGGGAAGTCATAAATAACATATTTTACTCCTGTCGTTTTTGAACCTTTTTGCTTTACATTGATACTAAGGTCTTTTTTCACAAGACAAATTATGATGAATTGCTTTTTGTACTAGGCCTCTACAAGGTCTCCCTATGTGCTTCGGCTCGATATTGGTATCTAGTGAAATCTAACTATTGTTGTTGTAATACAACAAGAAAAAAATAAAAATAAAAAACACGCTTTCATGTACAAGGGAAAAAATGCTCTTTGTCGCATTTTAAGCAATCTATACATGTTTATGTTTGATCTATGCTTATATTGTCTCAGTTGCCAACCTTGCAGGAAATTTCATGGTTCTCGAAGAACCAACATGTGTTCTAGATACTCTTATAATGTCCTCATTGTTAGCATAACAAATTTTTTAGGTTTGCCTTGTTTTTCATATCTTTTTTTGTATTTTCTCATCCAATTTAACTAGACGTATAGGAATGGTATTTCGGGAGTGAACTATGAATAATAATAAAACGTTGATTAACATTAAGTCAATCTAAGGATCCTTGAACATACGAAGCATCACTATGCAACCCTAATCAAAGTGCTTATTAATAGATTTTTGTTAAGAAATGACACAACATATATATTCCAATCATTGAGCAATATTCCATTTTCCTACTCCTTTTCCAGGATTTTGATTGAAATAAAGACAAATGTTATAAGTGTTATTCCTTTTGATGTACATGGTAAATGTTCATAGATTTCCTCTTGCTGATTTTGCAGTTATGCATTGTGCAAGATAATCGGAAATATGTGCCACTGGAGAGGAAACTAGTGAAAAGCATGTTAGCTATGATATTTGTGGTAATCTAAGGTATACTCTCCTTTGTTAAGACATTCAAAATCCAAAAAGTTTGTTACTCATTTGTCCCTATTATTTTGATATGGTTCTTATTCATTGTTTTCACTGGAATATCGCTACACATGATACAAGTGTCTTCAAAGCATTTTGTCACAAAAATGCCTTTGATTTCTTTGGAAGAAAAATCAAAATGATGTTTCATTTTAGTTGTAGGAATAATTCTATATATAACAAGTATATAATATGCTTTCAGCTGCCTGAACAATTTGCTTCATGGTTATCAAACACAGTCTACATTAATAACTTTAACTATGACACACGTAAATAATTATTTAGAAATTACCAAATCTAGCCCTGATCACTAGTTTCAAGTAATTAGAATCCAAAAATTTATTTAGACATTTAATAATCGAGTATTTATTTCTAATAGTAAATAAATAGCACACAAGAGCTAAAGGTAGAATTGTGTATGTGAGTCATTTCTAATTCTCACTTGTAGTTAAGACATGAGCATAAATTAATTGAACACAAGAGGAATAAAAAGCCTTTGTGTTACTGCTAATGTTCTTTGTGATTTGAAATCAAAAAGCAATACTCACTCGTTCCGTGATCCATGTTCTGTAATTTTTTGATATGAAAGATATAATATAAAAATCCAAGAGATAATTTGCATTCCTGTTATCAGGTTTACAAGAAGTCTTTTTTCTTTTGTGCATCACAAAATTAAAACAAAAACAAAAGCGTTAGACAATTTTGTTTTTGTTTTTTGAAGACAAGTCGCAGAATGGATCGAGAAACATTTTGTAAAAACAATTAACCTCTGGACTACCCGACCTTCTGACCGCGCAACTAGAAAGTCAGGATGACTAGGAATTTTATTATAAATAATCTGAGCGACCTCTGGACCCCAGCATTGCCCAACCTTCAAACTATTTGGCCTAATGAAACCACTTGACTATGGTATAGTCTGGGTCAAGATACAATAAGTGAATCACAAAACAAAACAAAAAAACCCTGAATATCCAACCTCCCGACTATATGATCGACGCAATAAAGAGAATAACTGACCATGGTATAGTCAGAATCGAGATATAACAAATTAATCATAAAATAAGAAAATTCCCGACTAACCAACCGCCCGACCTCCTATCCGTTTGATCATGCGAATAAAATACTATTTTTGTTGATTTGTGTCTAGTATGTTTTTAATAAAGATTTTCAAATTTTCTCATTTCATGTTTAATTGATTACTTGTTAAATCAATAATAATTTTTTTAATGCTTTCTCAATTCCCCAAAACAAAAATAGTTGGCATGTTTAATGCACATGTTCGTTTTTCAATTTTCGCATTTTCTAAATAAGATTTTAAGATTTTAGGCTATTGTGCCTACATGCTCTTTTCTAAAGTATTGTTCGAAGAAAATTTGAATTAAGTAAACTGAGTACGAGTTTAAAAGAACTCTTTGTAAGCATAACCTATTTTTTTATAGAGATTCCTCAGTGCAATTTCAAATTTTAAATTAGCAAAAATTATGTATACTGTATTGGCATTCACAGGTCATAAAAAGAAAAAAAAAAGGATTTTTTCTAGTGACAAATTTAAGTTTTTAAGGTCTTTTGCGTGCATGTTGTTCTCTTAACTCTTGTTCAAAGAAGAACTGAATAGAGGCAACACAATACTAGTTTCAAAAAAAAATGTGTAAGCATGATGTTATTTTTTGTACAAATCGCTGAATTCAATTCCAAATTTTGAATAATCAAAACTTATATATGCTTTGTTAATGTTTACAACTCTTAAAATGCTAAAAAAACACAAAATATCCAATTGTAAATTTAATATTTTAGGGTGTTCTCGTTGCATGCTCGTTTCTTAAGTCATGTTGCAAGAACCACTGAATTAAGGAAACACAGTACTAGTTTAAACAAAAATTGTGTAAGCATAACGTTATTTCTTTTACAAATTCTTGAATTCAATTTCAAACTTTAAATAAGTAGAACTTGTAATCCTTTGTTACCGTTTACAGGTTATATAATGGGAAAAAGGTAAAATCTGCAGCAGCAAAGAAACAAATAGAGCAAATTAAAGAAAAAATTAAGAACATGGATGTTGGACCAACACAACAAGTGAATTGCAATGCATTACTCATGTCATATTCAACCTACAAGACGCAAAAAGTAGGTACGATGAGTTGGCAGAAGATATTTGAATTCTTTGAGCAAAGAGAATGGTTAAAAAGCCCAAGAGCTACTGAAACAAAGAACAAACGGTTTGAAGCAATCAGAGCAACAAAGTTACATAAAGTAGAAACTTGGGCCATAATTTTTTCCCTATTATGACATGATTTCATGGATTCTCTCTCGTGCTAATATTAAAACCCGAATAATATCCAACCATCAAGAAATTGTAATAACCTCTTAGAAATTTGAAGTGTTATCGGCCTTATATAAGCTCAGCCCCCGCAAATCCCACTTAATTTTAAGTTCCTTCATAAGTTTCGAAGTACTGTCTTGAAGAAATGTCAAGATAATTATTATATAGTAATTGAAGAATGGTTGAGAGAAGAAGTAGAAGGTTTCAAGCTCAAAGGAAAAAAAGGACTATCCAATAGCTATTTTTAAGAAGCTTGTTAGATTTCTTATTAAAATGCTAAGCACATCATATGGGGAACAAGATCCTGAGCATTGTGAAATTAAATGGATGCCAATAATCCATAGCATTTTAAATGAGGGGAAACACCTAAACTGGGCTAATGTTGTCATAAAATATCACATATTTAGTGAAATTATCAGTGTCATCTCCCACTAAGTTCAAATATATTTTTGTATGTATGCCTATTTGTTACATGTTGTTATTGCCTCGGTGGCATTTCCCCTCATGAAATGGAATTACCCATTTGACCAACAACTATCGATTCAAAATTATGCTCCTATTCTACGGGAGTCTAATTTAAAATACCATTTTTATGATATTTTCCACTATGCTTTGATTTCTTTGCATCAAGTCTTGTTTGGAACAATACCTCCCAGAATAAGTGATAATTTGAAAGAAGGCCTAGAATCAATATATTTCTAGTTTGTTGAAGAATTAGTTTCCTACATCAGAGTTTTTGGCCACGAAGTTGGTCCCTATCTTTTGCCCCGATATATTCCGAAAAGATTTGCTTTGAGAGAAGTGTCTAATCAAGTTGTTTTGTATCATGGGCAAGCCAAAAATTTGAGTAAGTTGCAAAAGAAACTCTGGCCTAATTTCCCAATAAATTTTGGTGACATTAAAATTCGAGACAAAGGGTACGGAATAAAAGAAGTTGAAGAGCTTGAGGAAATTTGGTTATTTACTTTGGCCCATTATGACTATGAGCCTCAAGGTTTAATTGGAAATCATTATATAACAGTTATTTATATTAAACATAGTATTCATCAGGAACCACCTTTCGATGTGGTTTTTATATGCATTGATGATTTTCAGCAAGTTGTCCAAAAAGGTAAGCTCCTACATAGTGAATCAAGATAATAATTGCAAGAATTTATAGAGGAATTGTACGAAAATTTTCTAAAGGAAAAGGCTCTACACCTTAACATTTCATTCGAAGAGTTAAAGTCTACTGAATTTTTGCAATTTAATTTCAATGAACTCACTACAGATCTTTCTATTGTTTCTTAGAAGGGAAAAGCAGTAGAAATTGAAAAATTTTGTTGTCACAGGTAAAGAAGTTGAATCCACATCAATACAAAATCTGAAATAGGAACAAGAGGCTACAGGAAGATCAAAGACTCCAGAAAAAGAAGAAACAACTGAATAAGATACTATTATCATTAATTCTCCTGAGAAAACAAAGCAAGAGAAACCAAGAAGTACAGAAGTAAAAGAAATGGAAGTACCTGAGGAGAAAAAAACCAAGTCTCTACTGAAATGAATACCAAGGAAAATGAGCAAAAAATGAAATCATGTAACATATTGGATACTATATCTACTGTATCTCCTTAGGCATAAATAACATTGATTTCTACTAAGATTCCTTGGGAATCATTCTTGTTTAAAGTGGTTTCTGAATGAGAGCCAACTACAGATATCATTCCATCTTTGACAAATTATTATTTTAATACTAAAACAAAATCAATTGTTCGAAGAACAAATAAAATAAAACATGATATTTTGGAAACTGTATCTAAATTTAGTTGGCAGGCTTAGGGAGACATAAAAGAAAAAGCTTAGGAATCTTCCCAAGCTTTAGGATCTTTTGTCAATTACAATCAATATCATTTGAATGAGCTTACAGCTTCATATGATGACAATTTACAAAAAAATAAAGTTTTGGAGGAAAAATTGAAGAAAAATGAATTGTTTAGTGAAGAAAATTGGGAGTGGAATTCTACTAATTTAATTCAAGGATTTACTATATAAGGAGAAAACCTGCAGAAAGATTTTCATAAACAATTGGAACAAGCGAATGCAAAACATGAACAAGAGATTCAAGAATTGAGAAAATTACATGAAGACAAAACTCGTATCTGGAAGGAAGAAGCTAGAAAACAATTCTGCCATTATTGTCACAGTTTTGCATAAGAAATTGAATCTCTTAAATATCAAGTGAATTAACATGAAACACAAAGTCTCGACATTTTCAAAGATCAAGCTTTACAAATTTGTCTAATATTAAGGAAGAACCAATCAAACTTCTATAAAAGAAATGGATAAAATCTCAATGGTTTATCAAGAAATTAAAGATTTAAGTGAAAGAATTGATTCATTGGTAGAAGAATACAAATCAATTAAAAGCAAGTTTATGTCTATACTTGACTGGGAAAATGAATTTCAATCTATTGAAATTCGAGCCATCCTTTGGAAGGCGCTGTTAAAAGATCATCAATTCCTAATGAAATAGCTGTATCAGTAGCTTGTTGAAAACTTGAAGTCTTGAGTTGATCCAAGTTATGTGATGTATATGTCATTCCAAAGTGATCTATTAATTTGCTAATAAGCTTTTTAATGACAATTTTATCTATCACTTTATTATAAAAGGGAAAATTATAAAAGGACAATCTAGTTCGTTCCTTCATAAAGAAAAATCTCCATATTTTCATGAGCAGGATTAAGCAATGGGTTCAAGCCGGTTATATTCCAAGAGTTTCTTAAAGAGACAAAATGTTGATGCTTGCTTTGCTAAGTTGCAGGGAGAAAGAGCAAAAAGAGATCAGAGGATGCATACAAATGACATATGAGCAATGTTTATCAATTTTGTAAAAAGGAACATACTTTATAGAAAAATTTGACCTATCAGGTAGCAAGTCATTAAAGGAAGTAGTTCCAAGAGAATTAAAACATCCCACAGAATATCTTGTTGCCAAGGACCAAGTAGAAATAAAAAAAACATTACCGTTTGGACACAACAAAGCTTCCAAAAATTTATGCAACTGCCTTTTGATAAAATCAAGCTTATTGCCAAGGCTGAGGTCAAATACTAGAAGAAGAAGAAGAAAGAGGCACAAGGATTAATTGCCATCTTTCAGATCAACATCGATCAATTTCCTACCATTCATTTTTTTGCATTGTACGAGTTATATTCACAATGGGCAGCTCTTATCGAAGTACGTGCACCTGACTTGCTACTTAGTATCAATTACGAAGACTCTGAAGATGAGAGAAGATGCGCGCTTACTTGCTAGATTTCAATTGAACATATAACATTTTAGAATTCAATATTTACTAAAAAAAATGTTGATTTTCATGTTCCAAGACCTATTTTATTTTAGTATTTATAGATCTTATGCATTGGTACAAAGGGTCCAGAATCAGTGAAGGCTAGAAACTTGGATGTTTTTAATCAATTTTGAAATGCCATATTTTTTCAATACCATTTTCAGTGCTCATGTTTAATGAATTGTGGCATTTATGTTAGTGCATGATTTTAATTACTTAATAAATGCCTCTGATTTTACTCTATAACTTGTGTTGTTTGATTCTGAATGAATATTTGATAATTTTGTTTAAGATTCCTTATGAAAATTTTGCAATTTACATCTTTTTATAATGAGAAATTAAAAAATTGTAGATTTACTTATTCCTAGTTGATTATTGCAATACAATACTCAAATGTAGGCAAACTTGCTCTCCTCTATGACATAAAAATTGTTATTAATTTACTTTAAATTATGCATGTATATATATTCTAGAAAATACTTTAAAAACTGGTTGAACAGTATCAAAATCCGAAAATATTTTGAAGTTTTTATTTAAATGTTCATTCAAAACTTATCTGTTCAATCTTGTGAATTCAATTCCAATAAGAAATTTAAATTTTATGATATTATGAGTGGTGTTATGCTCATTTAAACCCTTTAATTGCTGGTATTTAGATTGATTAAATCATTAGTTAAATGAGCATTTGTAGTTGATATTGGTACATGCATAAAGTACAGGACTTGGAGCAAGTGTTTGATGAATAAAATCTCAAGGAAATATCTTTTGTTTATGTATTGCAGATATATATGTTAACATCAAATAGTTCACAAATTCATTATATTGCAAAACATTTTTCCTTTATATGTCGATATGATATGGCAATAATGAGTTTATAGTATAAGCTTGTGAATCATTGATACATTGCTCTTGTTTAATGTTTATAGTATCCAGGTGTTGTTTTAAGCAATTGGTAGCAATATTCTCATTGCAAATGAAACAATTATAAAAAACTTGTACAATGGTTTTTTCATATTAAATGTATCGAAACATGGTGCAACTGTACAAGATAGACTCAAACAAGCAGTCATCACAGTGATTGATATTTTTTCCATAGATCTACAAACCTTGTTCAAGTAATATTGGCTCAATTGGCAATATGTCAAAGTGTCCAAGTGAGAATTTTTATGCACATTTGCATGGGCCAGTTGCTTCAGTTATTGAAGGTAGAATATCTATTGTGCTATGTAACAGAAGTGGCCCAAATTTTCCACATGCAAAATTTTGATTATCTTGAAAAATATTATATTCATGACCATAAATGACTGGATTGAAATGTTGATCTTAGTTTAATTTTATTTTTATATAGATAGCGAAACCTCTATTATAGGTGTTATGCAACCATACCAAACAAAATAAAAATAGAAATTGGAACTTTGATTGAGCATATACTGACTTGTTCCAAGAGTATTTTTGCCACTTGTCAACAATTCCTTATGTAAATTGGATGCAAGCATATCAATTGTTGTATTCATAATCGTGCCTTGATCCCTGTTCACATTCGTAATGCTTATAATATAGCAAACTCATCTATTTCTTATTAAAATGTTTATTATTGTATATGGCACATTAAACTTACTATTCTTTTGAGCACCGTTGCATAAGTTTCCTCAACAAGATACATTCCAATAGTTTTTGTTGCAGTGTTGTTTCTTGTTACATATGTGTGTCATTATGTCCATGAAAACTGGTATGCCTATAAGATGAAGCACAACATGACAATGGATTCCATGTTGAACCTCGGTTGCACACTGAGTGTGCCCAGAGTCTAGCAGAAGAGTTATTATACACAAAGATAGCACGAGGAGTTGGCCAAATACTTGCACATTTTGTCAAAACTTCTATGTTAATTACTATGTTCTAGTATTCCTTTGTCTCAAGTATTTAGATCTGAATACAACTGCAACTAAAGAACTGAGAGTTATCAGATTGTTGTTCTAACAAAATAGGTCTTTTTAGAACATATGTTATTTCTCCAGCTCGACCAAAGTTCATGAAAATTGTTATTCTAGAAGTTGAATACAAATACAAACACAAAACAATGTGCATTGCTTATCCACTTGACATTTGTTGTATATTTGGCAATGTGTTTCCAATTTTGTGAATAGCTTCAATTTTGTTGTCTTGACAAGACATACAATTTTTTACCAAATTTGTTTAAATGCAATTGAATTGGAGCAATCCATTTTTGTCATATAAGAGCTACAATATGTTGTTGCATGATCAAGATCTAAAATAGAATGAGCATTTGTGTTTCCTTGCTACACTATGTTCTTGTATTCTATTGTCTTAAGTGTTTTTCTTTGAATACAATTGTAACTAGATATAAATTTATTACTAGATATAAATGTAAACACAAATAGATAGGGAATATAGGCTTTGAGAATCAATTACTGAAATTCTAGAAAAACTTTATAGTGTCATATAGCATATAGAATTATGATATCAATAACTGAGTTGAGAGTTAAGAAAATAATTGTGAGTGTGCACACAGTAAAATCTTTTCAGAGCCTGTTGAACAGAGGCAAATTCACTCTTCTATATTTCTTCGTTCCGTAATTATTTGGTATGAAACTTATAATCTAAATATTCACCAAATAATTTGCATTCTTGTTGTCATGTTTACAAGTTTTTTTTCCCTTTGTGTGTCACAAAATCAATAAAAACAAAAGCCTTAAATATATATATATATATATATATATATTGCAAGTCACTAGTCGGATTCAAAAATAAATACAAGCTTCCGAGTACCCGACTTTCCGACCACACGACTAGCAACTCGAACTGACCACAATTTTTTATTATTATAAATAATCAGGGCAACTACCAACCTCGATATTTCTGGATTGTGAAACCACCCGACCTAATGAGTTCACCTGACTATGGTCTACTCCAAGTCACGATAGAATAAACGAATCATAAAACAAAACAAAAACGCTTGACTGTCCGGCCTCTCGACTATACGTTTTAGAAAAAAAAAACCCTATGACAATCTCAACAACAATCTTATACTTTTTGTGCTTTCAGAGCCAATTACTAAAAGTCTAGTCTCCTTTATTTGTTTGTTCTACAATTTTTACTTTTGTTCATCACAAAATGCATAAAAACAAAAGCCTTAAGTACTTACTTCTTCCTTTTTTTTTGTTAAGTCGGAAGTCAAATCCATAAACATTTCGTAAAAAAGAAACATGACCTTCCGACCACCCAACTACCAACACAAAGTGACTATGATTTTTTTATTATAAATAATTGAGCCAGCCTCATTGCCAATTGTCAAACTACTCGACCTCTCGATTTCAACATTGTCCGAATGTGAAATTATCGACCTAATGAAACCACCTGACTATCAAATGACCCAACCTTCAGACCACCTGACTTAGAACATTGAGAGACTATGCTTTTATAAATAATCGGCCCAAACTCTCGACATTAGCAATTCCCAACTATTAAACTACCCGACCTCCAGATCTCAACATTGCCTGATTATCAAACTACCGGACTTCCTGACCTCAACATTTTCAACCTATCAAACTACCCAACCTAATAAAACTTCCCGATTATGGTATAATCAGGCTCACGATAGAATAATTGTCATAAAAACAAAAAACACTTGACTGTTTGACCTCCCGAATGTACAATCGACCCAATATTAAGTCGGACATCAAATCTAGAAAGATTTTGAAAAAAATGTAACCTCCCAACCACCCGACCTTCTAACCATGCGACTACCAACTCGAAGTGACTACAAATGAATATGACCCGACCTCCCAAATTTGAACTAAATGGATTTCGACACTACTTTTCTTATGTTGTTATGCAACTATTAGTCCATCTTGCCAACTCTTCATTACCCACCTTATTCCTTAAACCTTGCAGATAATCCATGTGTGATGTCCAATCATATAATAGGAGGATTGTGCTAGCCCAATCAAAAGTTTACCCACCCACGATCCTAACTACAACGAGATAAGCCTTATCCAACTCTTTCTATAAGTTCAACATTTTTCCCCTTTGCTCGACACTGAACATCCTTTCTTATTTTTCAGGAATTCCTTTGTCATGGCCCTTTAAATTTGCACCACACATATTTTTTAGTCGACATTTATGCACTGTCCTCAAAGACCATGTGTGTTGTTGCGTGAATTACCTCTAACTGGTCTTATCGATTGTGGGATGCTCTCAGGAATTCATTCTGCTTGTAGATCTAAATGAGCACCTCAGCACTCTATCGAAGGAATACCAAGCCATTCCACGATGTTACCCCTCATGAGATTGGGTGATAGATACATTGAGGAATTACTATCCCGTGGCGCTTCTTTGCCTTTGGGTAGGGAATTCCTCGCGTGGTGGCACAGGCGCTCCTACAGTTCTTATCTAACAGAAGCTTGCAGCGACCTTACATCGGGATTCCACCCCACCTTCCACACACCAAGTATTCTAGAATGCTCACGAACTCTCTCAACAACTCCTCGACACTGCTCATGAGTAACTGAGGCATTTGGCTATTAACAGGGACTTGTGATCCTAAATGCCAAGCTCCCTGTGGCGGGAATGGAGGCTCGTGCACAATAAAGGCTAAATCATGTAGAAGCACTAAAACAAGACATAATTGGCCTGAGTACATTCGTTTGATCTTTCACATATTGTTTTCCTATCACGACAATATTTTGTAAACATATATCTTAATATAGACAATGACCATCTTTGTCAAACATAGTGTCTATTGTATAGATTTGTACATTAATACAAGGAGTCTCAGAACCCAATTGTTCTAACTAATCTTGTTTTGCAATTGGAATAGATCATTGAGGTCCTTAACTTCATTTATTGATTTTTTATGATATCATTAAGCATTTAGTAAAAACTGTTATGGGACTCTTCTTCAATCTGAACTCCAGACACTCTGTAATTACTATTGTTTACTATATTAAATTATTTAATTTTTCATGGAAGCATAGGACACATGTGCCCATGCATAATCATAACCACAATCAATATACAAATTAGGAAAATACGGGTTCACAGTGGCATCACAAATATATTCAAAACAATACATATTGCACTTGTTATTTATCCATATCTATTACAATGACAATGCAACATAACCCATTAATTGGAAATCGTAATCATACAATATTTATCTTTTTTGTCTACAATAAAACTAAATCTGGCCCTCTATCCACATTATCTCTTCCAAATGCCTATTTTTCTTTGGAGCGAGTTTTCGTTCCCTTCCTTACTACTGCATCTTTGCTCTTGCAATCAATCCATAAATTTTGTTCCCATTTTCTCCTTGTATTATTTCAAACAAGCATGAGCCTAAATATTTTCCTAAGGCCATTTAATTTCACGAACCATCCCCTTTACGTCATGGAGCACTAAGTCTTTAATGCATATCTTCAAGTTCAGGTTTCTTCTTTGCACAATAAATTGTATCATCCCTACCAGGAATTCTCCATTCCTAGCTCTACAATCCATGTCCTAAGACTCAATCACCTATTTGTTTTGTTATTCCAAATATTACAACATATGTACATTCTTTTTACAATGTAGCTCATATTAGAACCTTTGGTGGGACTATGACATAAATAATAAAACTTCTGAAAACTAATAACCAACAAATACCCTTTTCTACTGTCTATTCTTGTTCACTGATCTGATGCAAAGTGAAGCAAATGTCAAACTATTGTACATGTTTACTGATTTGTTTTAGAAAATAAGTTACGTATCTAATTGAATAACTGGAAATATCAGTACACAATTAAACCAAAAAAACAACAACACAAATGTCATTTTGCAAAAAGATAGCTAAAAGTAATTGTTGCAAAAAAGTTGTTTTCTCATTCCATGTAAATAAATACCAATAAAAATAGAATGAGCTAAAAAAAAATGATATTATCAAAACGTCATGTTTTTCTTCAATTAAGAACAATTTATAAAATTACACTTAGAAATTAAGATTCAATACTTTGAATTTAGAAACTAAAATGGAATAGTTTTGTATTAGTTTCAAAATATTTGGCCTTTTATTTTTTATATTTTTTTAGCAAATAGTTAGGTCAAACTTTCCTTGTATATATGAATCATGTATAAAAATAACTAGTGACATGCCACCACGTGGCTCTTGTTTTAAATATAATTGTAAGAATGCAATTAATAAATATGTACACTTATTTGTTAATTTCTTTATAATAATTAGTACTAGTTATACCAAATATATCTATTTATGTTTTAATGATGAGCCAGTGAGTGGTTCGAAACACGTCGATATAAAAACAACTATGTGACTTCTCCAGAAGATATTTTTTAATCAGGAATCATAGAAGTAATCTGAGAATTTATATATTCTTAAAAGTTTTTATTAAGTATTTTTAATTTAATTTTGTTGATTTAAATAATGAAAAAATATCTTAAATTTTATTATTATTATTTTTATTATTTATTTGTTTATTATTTTTGTTTATTTTCTATTTGATTTTTATTTTATATATATTATATATATATATAATATAAGTGAGTAAATACATATAGTATATATGGATATATATATAAAATATATTTTTTTTTTTTTTTTTTTTTTTTTTTTTTTTTTTTTTTTTTTTTTTTTTTGTTTATTTTTCGGAGTGAAAGGTAGACCTATCTAAACTATTGTATTATATGTACATTGAAACTTTTACAATCAGTGAAGCATGCCGTCCAGGGCCAGCAGTTGCACCCTGGATTTATGGCTTGAGCACAGAAAGCTCCCACGCGGGCGTTGTGTCTACAAAATTCCCAGCATTCAAAGGCTCCCACGCAGGGGCAGCATCAGCTAAATTTCCCATAACCCTTTTCAAAATTAACATCGTCTCTCCAGAGAGGCCCAGCAGACATAAAAACTAAAGCACTAAGGTGCGGTGTTACACAAAATAGACACATGACTACCCACGCAGGGGCGCATTACTAAAATTGACTGAAGATTATGGCTATCAGACAGCCAAATCTGATCCAACATGAACTTAACAGAGTTGAGAATTGACCAAAGACCATTCAGACATGAGCAAGACAGAGGCAGAGGTGTTTGCTGCCAGACAGCATAACCATAATGCAAAACTAAATTACCCGGTGTTGCTTCAATCCTGGGATCGGGCGGAGGGTAGACAGAGAGCTGCAAGATGTGCCTCAGCCTCCTCACATAGGCTTTTGTCCTCCACGACGTATGCCCAGCCATGGCCCTCTTCGACGCCTTCCATCGCCCTCCATTTCTCCTCGGTGATGCCCGGAGGTGCTGGCCCCAATGGTGGCGAGGGGGCTTGCATGGGTTCCTTCCCCCTGCTGCCAGCTTCCAACAATGGTTGCACAGTTGTTGCATCCACTCCATCTTCGCCTGGTGGCATTGGTGGTGGCGTGACCGAATCTTTCTCTCCAGAATCTCCCTGAGGCGATTCCAAAGTGGCTTGTTGATCCCCGTCTTCCGCTTCTTCAGGAGATTTGGTGAACAGGATTGAGATGTGGGCATTGATGCCCGCGTTCTCCGACGTGCTGCCCAAGGAGAAAATGACAAAGCCAAAGGCTAGAAGCCCCGTCTCTTCTGCGCTACCAACCTCCAAGAACTGTCTAGCCTGCAATGGTGTTGCTTTCACCCTCCGATGGCAGTAGCAACAGCAACAGTGATGATGCTCCTCTTCTGCTGGGCGCCGAGAGGATGATCCTCTCCCTGGACCTCTCCTGCTCGGCTGCCGCTCTCAAATCCTTGCCATTGAGCTTTCACCATGTTTGCCCTGTTCCAAGACCTCTGCCAACTGGATGATGACCCCGCGGTGCCCTGTGGGAGAATTCGAAGGCTGAATTG